>JAOUZG010019144.1:1437057-1447499 GCA_026289955.1 Argiope argentata
TGTTTATTCATCCAATCAAGTTCAAGTACATTTTTTTAAACTTGTAGTGGATGACGTTTAATGTTAATACTGTTTTTGTTTCAAAAAATAATTCATTTTTTTCTTTATTAATTAATCAAAAACTAAATTTATCGCCAAAAAGCTTCATTTCCCCTCAGCCAAGTAAGTAAATAATTCAGTTTGTTTTTTCCCCTCGCCAAATATATTAGACTTAACATGTTTTCGGCCGATTATTTTTAACGATTCTGTTTATTTTCATAATGTTTGATGCATTTAAAATCTAACATTGTTAATGAATCAAATTTTCCAATTCATTTTGAAGTTATTTCGAAATAAAATAATATAGAATAAGGACAATTAGAAATTTCTAATCTATATTGCGTTCTCCAACCTTCACGCATTTTGCGTTGTCACAATTGGCTTTTAATCCTCAATTGGCGTCAAAAATTCAAAGCTAGTATTTTTTGATCAACAAAATGTACTAATCATAATTGTCATGCCGGGATAGTCTGTTTGGTATGGCTTTAGATTCGCATCCTTTGGGCTGCGATTTCGAACACTCTACATAGAAAGAAGAATGAAAATTTCCAGGAAATTCACATTCTATTTTGCTGCTTGATATTGTGATGTTATAATATTTAAATACATGTTTATATCAATTATAATTATTTAATAAAAAGTAACTAATATAATTTTTTCCTTTGTTAACCTGAGTAGAAATTGATTTCAAAAAAGTGTTTTTTATATTACTTATTTTTATAAAACATATTGAAAATATTTTTCAGCAGCACAAAAGATTAGAACTCACATCATATTTCTGATTTTAGAAATCTCGAAATTTTTCCCTCTTACCTCATGAATATTACGCTCCGAGACGGATATAAAAGGACGGCTCATAAAATAAAAATATTGTTTACAAAACTGAAACTATGAAGCGAAGGAGAATGCTCACCTGATGGAAAACAGCCGACAGCATCTCAGGAGAAACAAGAAAACGCTATTAAGACTTTTCAAAATTCATCCCCGTTTTACGGCCTTTCTATCTTACAGGAGCTTTATATGGCCTCCGCGTGATCTGGAGACAGCTGGTGACAAGCGAAAGTAGACACTTTGTTGCCGAGTGAAACTTTTATATAAGAACTCAATTTAGCTCCAGATGGGCTTATGTGAAGCGGGATGATAACATGGATTCTCTTTTATCACGAAAAAGATAAGAGTAGAGGGTTAATATTATTTTTAAAAAAAAGAATTTTGCATTGTGTTGTATAGGAACATTTTTAGAGGAAAATTAAATGCCGTTGTGCCTTCTTTTCATATAATATATAATATATAATATAAAAGAAGCTTATTTATGTAGGTATGTTTGTTATAAACAACTCTTTTTAAACAATGAACATAGAAAAAATAGAAAAATAAAGATTAAAATAAAACCTGCTATGCGTATTTCAATGTATCATGTCAGAACTTAATTTCTTAAACGGCCAAGCACCCCGTGCTCGTGTAAGTTACATTATATTCTTATTCATTTTAATTGTTTCATCGAATGAGTCCTTTTAGTATTCGTAAACGATCTAAAAAAATCTTTGTCTCGTGTTTATCGTTAAAAAAATATCTCATTTCCTATTCATTTCATTTCATATAATCGCTGGCTCAGAATGACATTTTTCTATTTTTTATTTGCTGTAGTCCTTAACTTATTTTTTTTAATCAGAGCTTTTGTAAATGTGATGGCAACACGTTATTAGAAGCTGAGATGGTCCTGCAAATAATAAAATTTCAATTTTTCGTCTATTGTTTTTTTTTATTTTTTCGCGTAAGGGTGACCGCGTAACCCCACAAAACCTCATTCCTAAAACAATATCATGTTCTGACATGATAAAAAAAAAGAAATGAATTAAATCTTTTAGATATCCAAATAGAAAAGCGTATTTGAACTTGGATATTAATTATTTTCAATTATGCTACTAGGAGCTATTTATATAGCTATTTTAGTTGTTGGTATGTTGTTTTATGCTTTATATGTTAAATATTAATTTTTAATATATATAAGATGTAAGTCAAGAATAGTTCAATTTAAAAAATGTAAAAAAAGAGAGAAATTAAACTTGCATGCAAATTTATGAATGATAAAAAAAGGGCATTATCCTTGGTCCATTATTTTATCTGTTCTTTCTGATTGGTCCTAATTATAATGCAAAGAAGAAGAAAAAGGAAACTAATCTCAAGTTTGGATTTTCTTCGTAAATATTTGAGATTAGCATTCTTCAAAAACAGAAGTTCTACGAATGGTTAAATTAAAATTTGTTGCTATTGACAAACGATTTTTATTTAATTTTTGTTGGGTGATTTATCTGCATATTTTGTTATATTATTCTCGACAATCTTATCATCTGTTATTTTTTAATTCTTCAATTTCCAATATTGGAATTTTTTTTAATTGGCACTGCAAAATAACCGTCAAGGTTTCAAATTTCTTTTTCCCTCAATACAAATTTCATTTGAATTTGGGTTTCAAGTTTTAAATTTTGTTGCATTGAGGTATGTATTGATTTTAAATCTATCTTCTGTGATTTAAATAATATAACATATTTTATAAATATTTATAAATTATTAAATGATTTTTTTAAAATTTGAAACATTTACTTTATTTTTCATATGTCTTTATTTATGTTATGTTTAATAACTTTGAAAATAAAAGTTTTTAAATCCGTTGATTCATTCAACTATATCTGTGATGTTGACTTTTATAATGATTTTTAAATTTTTTAAAGACAAATTAATGGTAAAATCTGGAGTGCATGCTTTCTTAAAAAAAAGCTATAAAATTGCTGAATTAATTTTATTACTTCCATTACGTTATGTTAAATAACAAAGTAAGACTTGGGTATTACTTGAATATTACTTAAATATCTTAAACATGAGAAAAAAATTGCATATGTTTGTATTTAAATATATTAAATTACTACAACGGAATACCTGAAATAGATAATAAAATAAATTCTTTAAAATTACAGAAACATTTATTTTTTTTTCATTTTAAATCAACTACTTAAGTATTTAGATATAAATAAATATTTATTTAAGCATATATTTAGAAATTAAAAATGTTATACATGATAATTAAACGAAAAAATAAATAAATGGAATAACAAAGTATATAAAAGCATAAAAAAATAAAGAATTATTTTACATTATACGCAATTGAATTTTAAATATTGGAAATATTTTTTTTTCAATTACTAAAAAAATTTTTAATTATATTGTCGAGCACACAAAATAGAAAACTTTTAATCAATATTTCCTATATTTAATTTATTAAACGTATATTTCTTTCTGGTTAGAAAGTGTTTTTAAAATTTTAAAGAAAAAATATAATTTTTGTTATTAAAAAAATTTTCCCCAAATTATAAATAAAATATATGCATTTTATATGTTTCTTATTTATTAAAATAATTTATCTTTTAAAAATAAATAATTAGTTCTGAATTATTTCATTAAAGAAGTCCATTCTTTAATGGAATAACAAGGCATTAAATTGTTAATAAAATCGATTTTTTTTCTTTTCCATATAAAATAATAATAAAATTCAGCAAGTTTTGGCAAAAGTTTTATGCGCAAATCAAAAATGGTCACCTAAATTAAGAGTCTTAAGCCCTAAATGTTTAAACCTAAGGTAATTATTCTTTTACAAAAAATCTTCTTTTTTGATAAAACAAATACAAAAACAAAGAAAAATTCTTACACGATTTCCATTTTCTGATTTCAATAATCAAATTCCTTTCATATGTTAATTCAATTGCATAATTCAATAACAGACAGTAAAAGCAATTTTCTTCTTTATCTGACTTTTGTCCAAAACTGTTAAAGCGAGGACTGACAAGAAAGACAGCAATAACCAATATATATTTTTCTTTTTTAACAGAATCCATGAAATGAATTAACTTCAACCATAACTGTGGAAAGATTCGTCATCGGAAGTAATTTTATCGTCTGATTTTGCTTTTCCCTGAATTCGCATCGTAAAGAGAGGAAAAACTTCAGCGAAATTAAATAATGTGTGTAACTCCAATATTTTTCTAATAGAATTCCATTTTCTTTCAATTGAAAGGTTGTTCAAATTTCTAGTTCATTTTCTTTGCTTTTGGCAGTTTTCTCATTAAGTAATATGATTTCTTAGCATTAACAAAAACAAGTGGTAGATGTGTTGATATTCCAGAATTTCAATCTGATTTGAAAACACAAATTAATTAATTAAATATAAACTTCGCATACATTTCCTGATAACCGTCTCTTTATTTAATTAATTAAAAATTATATACATTTGATGAAATGATAAATGCAACAGAAAAAAAGCGAAAATAACTTCAGTATAAATCGATGAAATTTTCGTTCTGGACTATATTAAAGAAAGAGAATAAAAATATTTTTATTTTGAAAGAATTCAATTAAATGTTTGTCCTAAATACGGGTATAAGAGTCTTTCTAAAATTTATCTGATGCGAAATCTGCCTGTTTGGTGACATAATATTATTCATTGATGCCAAATAGCAAATGACAAACTATGTTTAATAATAAGGTTTTTGATATAAGTACATAACATAAGAATTTTAAAATTTAAATAGTCAACTGAAACGAGCAGTTGATAAAAATTAAATTACCTTTAAGCTTCTTTAAATTAAATAGTTAATTTAATTTTCTTAAATAATTAAAAGAGTTTTTGTTCTTTGCAGCTTAAAAGTCATTTTCCTTTTTTGTCGCTGGTGTTTTATATAGGAAGATGTTCCATGTTCCACATGAATCGGTATGTTTGTTATACGTTTTACAAATTCAGTAATGATACATACTTTTAAAAAATCAATTAATTGAAAAAAAAAGAATTATAGCATTATTTTTAAACATAGCGCTGAGAAATTCAAAATCATCTGATTTGATCTCTCCACTGAATCCTAGTATGCATTTAAATTTTAATTATTAAATAGTTAAAAGCGCTATTGCTCTTTGCAGCTTAGAAGTCATTTTGCTTTTTTTGTCATTTGCGTTTTCTGTAGGAAAATGTATCCTGTTCCAAATGAATCAGTATTTTTGATAAACCCCTTTTTACACATTCAGTAATGATACAAGATTTTAAAAAAATCACTTATTATTATTTTGAAAAAAATAAAGAATTGTAGCATTATTTTTAAACATAGCGCTGAGAACTTCAAAATCATCTGAATCTGATTTGATCACGCCACTGAATAGTAGTATTCAATTGAATTATTCGCAAGTTGGCAATTTCGACCAGCCCTGAAGAATACGGAAAAATATGACTGCTTGGACCGCCGTTTCAGAATTGATGAGAACTTAGTGCTATCACCTGTGAATATACAACACATCCAGTGGAGGTATATCTCATCTTCTGAAGACAGTAGCCGAAACAAATCATTTATGAATCCATCCCGATGGCAAGGACCAACCATCTTAAAGTAAAATTCTCACCCTCAAATCTGAGGTCAAGCTAGTTAATTCCCCTGACAATTAAACTAAAATCCACAACAAAACTGATTTTTCTTAAGATTTTTGCTGTAAATGACCTTTAATTTACAAAAAATCTGATAAATATACTACGAATATCATATCATTTACTGATTTGAATACATGCTGGCTCCAATTTTAATACAAATTCAACAAATTCCTATGTTACAGACTTCTATAAATTCTGATTTACTTTTTATTCAACCAAATACTGATTATGTTATTCAATTTAAAATTTATTGTATGAATCATTGTCAATAGGAAGTAAAAAAAGATTCTAGAGAATCTCTATTTATAAGTTTTGTACTACACCATAAAACACTCAATATTGCCGACTTTGTGGCACAGAGATAGCGCGTCTTCCAAGTGTTCTGGGAGTCCTGGCTTCGAGTCTTGGTTCGGGCATGGTTGTTCTTCTGTGCGATGTCTGTGAGGTGTGTGACTGTATTCCCCTGTAAAAAGGGGTTGTGCAAGCAAATGTGTGTGTGATAGAGCTAATACGGGCCTCTACTTATCTCTAGGTGCTCTGGCCCTTGTGCCTTACAGGGGCTGCAATATTTCCCCACCATCCAGTCATGGACACGGCCTAGCACTGCTGGTTCATGGGGGCATGCATCAACAACAACACATTCAATACTTTTATATAATGTAGTAGTAAATATTTATAATCATCGTTATTATTTAATTCAAATACTAGGGCAAATCAAAAAGTCTTTGCACCTATTTTTTAAACCAAAATACGGCTGTGAATACAAAGCTAACATATACATTCCCAGCAGTGAACGTTCCTTGAACCGTACCAGCCGTATCTGCCTTTTGCTCCGATGAGTGGCGCTGCTATCAGTCATTTAAGATGGCGGTTGTTCTTCAGACGTCCACAGCTTACGAGCAGCGAAGTATTATTCGTTTTCTATGGAGCAAGGGGCAAACGTCCATAGCAATTCACAGGGGAATGTACCCCACATACGAGGGAAAATGTCTCTCTTTGAGAAGTGCTCAATAGTGGTGTCATGAGTTTCAAAAAGGTCGTGAAGACTTACATTCGAATGAGCGTTCACTGGGTCAATTTGAAACACCCACCTTACAGTCTAGATCTTGCCCCTAGTGATTTTCACGTTTTTGGTCTACTGAAGAAATTTCTTGCAGGACAGAGATTCGCATGTGACGAAGAAGCCAAGAACGCTGTCCGACGGCCACAGGCAGCCGGAAGAATTCTACCACAGGGGGATCTCTAATTTAGTGCTGCGATGGGACAAATGTCTGAACGGGTGTGGTGTCTACGTGAAAAAATAATGCAAGGTACATAGTATGCTAGGTATATTTGTAAATATCTATATGTACCTTTTTTGGCGAATAAAAAATAGATGCAAAGACTCTTTGGTTTGTCCTCTTAGTTTCCTAAAACGAGTATTCTATTACGGTTTTATAGTTTGCATTCATAAATATATAATCTTTCATTTTATATTTTCTCGTTTCTATATGAATTGATATTCTTTTTATGGTAAAAGCGCACATTTCATTTTTCTATAGCAATAACCCAAAAATTAGAGTTTTTATAGTTATTTCTTTTCACATCACTTCTAAATATTATAAAATTAATAGAATTCTCCTTTTGGCAACATAAACAAAACTATATTTATACGCCTTTAACACCATTCAACTACCATAAGATCAGTTTCCACTATTCATGCCAATAACTATCCAACTGCTATGCAACTCCCGTTCCAGTTAATCATCACGGTCTACTTCCCATGAACCCACTAGGCATCCAGAATTCAACTATTGTCTACTCACCATGAGTTGATAGCTACGTCAAATCACAGTATGCTTTATTAAGTTTCACAAGCTATGATTCCAAGATGAATCTCTGGAACACAGCGATGTGCAATTAAAATGAATGTATAACATTCTTTCAGGAATAAATTCGATTCATCTTAGAAGGGTGTAGCGTTGATTAAATACCATCTTAAGATATTTAAAGAATGGAATTATCGTTGATCGTGTGAATGGACAATAATTAAGTCTGCATCATGGTTATTGATGATCATGTTGTTAAGATTTACGATGATCATTCTGTATAGACCGTAGTTTATATTAAGAATGAATAATCTAAGAGAGAGATAAATTAAGCGAAAATTGGAGAATTGATGTTGAGCCATTTGAATTCATAGACTCCAGAAATGTCAGTATATGTAATTTTCAAAAAAATGTCAATGAATCGAAGTAAAATATGGAAATTGTTTTACTTTATAAATGGCATTGTTATAAATTATTTTTTATAATTATGGGGTAATTTTCATAAATATGGCAGTAGACTGCTATATAATATAAAATTGGCATCCGTTTTATATTAATCCGTTTTATAAAATAATCCGTTTTTATAAAATTGGCATCTAGAGACGGATTTTCTGTAATAATTAATTAATATTAGTTTTTTTAATGAAAGATAATGTTATGGAAGGGCTACTTTTATAATTTAATATAATATTTCCTTTTGAATTTGTAAATATTTTTAAATATATGCTTAAGCTCACATTTTATAATGCATGCTTCTGTTTACTTTAAATAAAAATATATCAGACGTTCTAAAGCTTTCTTAGCAAAAATTATAAAGAACTTTTTATGTCTTGGTTAAATGAGTTTTCCTATTCGAAGATTGAATTTTTTTTCCTTGTGAATTTAGCTGCAATTACAATACATCAATTTCTATATTTTCGAAAGAAATTAAAAAAGTTAAACAGCAAACCTACCCAAACCAAGTAAGTTTAAGTTACACGGAATTAATATAAATGAAATTAATTCCACATTAATAGACTCAAAATGCAAAATATTTGTCATTATATATAAAAGTTAATTATACGTTATTTTATTATGCACTTATTTTATTTCTCATATATTCTTGAAAGCTGAAAAGCAGGAACTCGAATTTTACCAAAACACTTCTAATTTTGATGTAATTCACTGTACTACCAGATGATTTGGAATCTTAAAAACAGTTAAATATAAATATCACAGAATTTTATTCAGTGTGATACAACAATCAAAGTATTAAAATTCAACACTTTATGGCTTAAAGCCAGAACGAACGTAAGCCTGCTGTTTTTGCAATAATTCTTAGAAATTCCATAATCGTTTAAATGATATATTATCAAAAATTTAAATAAA
Source organism: Argiope argentata (assembly GCA_026289955.1). Taxonomy (NCBI): domain Eukaryota; kingdom Metazoa; phylum Arthropoda; class Arachnida; order Araneae; family Araneidae; genus Argiope; species Argiope argentata. The sequence goes on from JAOUZG010019144.1 coordinate 1,445,737, forward strand.
ATAATAAATTTCAACCTCTTGATGTGACATTTTGATCGTCAATGAATGAAGTAAAGTTGAATTTCTTTAATTCTAAATATGAAAGCAATCAAAGAAATTCTAACTAGCATTTAAAGCATTTATTAGATGAAATTTTGATAATTTCCTACAATTATGTAGGAATTAATACTCAACCATACAAGCAAAGTCATTGGAAGATACAGTACAGATCCTATTTATTTCCAAGAAATAGTAATAAGAATGTAGTTCATTTTCAAGAAACAGTAGATTATATTTGTGAAGAATTTTAGAATTGTAATGCTTAAATTCGATTTTGGTTATAATGAGTTAAGAAAAATAACAATCACACATTTTCAGATTTAATTGTAAAAGTTATACAGAACAGAATATCAAACAGAACTGAATATAGCTAAACTGATATAATTAGGAATACAATTCGCTTAAATTCAAATGAAGCTTTAGGATGTAAAAAACAATATTCATTTCATCATATTTTTATTTACGTCTGTTCATTCTTATTGCTTTTGAAGAAAAATATATCTAAATGTCGTATGATAGTCTAAATTAGCAGAAATACAGTGTAACAATCCAATTACAAAACAGATTCAATTCAAATATATGCATTAAAATTTTAATTTTATTGCCTTACTTAAATAACATATTTTTAAGATACATTTCAAAAAAAATTATGGATGCAACATTTTTACTTAATGATTATTTTGAATAATTTGAATTTAAAAGTATGAAAATAGTAAATCCAATGTCATCTCTCTTCCTTCAGCAATTACCCAAAATAAAATATTTATTCTAAAACTTCGTAAAAACTTAGAGAAAATAAATTGCTTTTATTTTCAAACGAATTTACGATCTGAAAACAAATATTGTTCCAAAAGAGATTTGAAAACGCATTGATGTCTTTCATATAACTCGAGAATGAGATAGCAAATAAACAATGATTCAATTTTTTAGCAGATCATTGCTGTTCTACCAACTCATCACTTTCAAAAATCCCTTGTTTGCTGTCTAAAAAAAATCCTTTTGAAATCAAACGAGAAACTGTATATGTCAGCTGAGTCAATAGTAGGAAAAGGTATAAAATCAAAAATAAAAAGTGAAAACATTTGAAAATTCGTCTATCGTTTCGTCTGGTTCGAAAATTTCTCCAGTATTTTGCAGCAAATCAGTAGTTATTTTCACATTCAGGCAGTCGTGGAAAATTGAATTTTCTTTCGTCGTATTATACTCAGAATAAAATATATTTTTTTAAGATGTGAAAAAATTTCTTTAGTGGATAGTGATAAAAAAATAACTTTTAAAATTTGACTCTGTCGTTCATAAGAAAGATAAATTCACTACGCCTTGTTTTATTATAATATGAAATGGCGAAAGATGGAATTACTTTTCTTAAGTAAACAAATGGGAAAAAAATAACCAATTAAAAACGAGACTCTCATAAATATTACACTTTTGAAAAATGTCTCATTTCAAATCATAATTTACTTAATTAGTTCTTGTATATTATTATTTCCTCTTTTCTTTCTTTGTTTCTTCGAGGATTAATACCTTATTTGAGAAAAAAATTAAGTACATTTTAGAACAAATAAAGGAACTTTTAATCTCAGATAAAAGACACATTTCATATCTGACATTATGTATTTCAATTCGAAAGTTTAAATATTTACTAGGGTCACTTTTTCTTAAATTCCTACTATTAGCGCTGAAATTTCCACCCTATATATATATATATATATATATATATATAT
>JAOUZG010019144.1:1447599-1459971 GCA_026289955.1 Argiope argentata
GGTGTGGGTACTTGAAGTCCATGAATGGCTGCAAGTGATCTGCAAGCAGCTGAACTTAACAATTTCCAGTCAATAAAAGATTCCGTTGCACCAGAGGACCGAGCCCATGCCATGTAAAAACAGCCCACACCATTATGCAGCCACCACCAGCTTGAACAGTGCCTTGCTGACAGTTTGGGACCATGGCTTCGTGGCGTCTGCGCCACACTCGAACTCTACCATCAGCTCGTAATAACTGAAATCGGGACTCATCTGACCACGCCACGGTTTTCCGTAGGTCTAGGGACCAGTCGATATGCTCACGAGCCCAGGAGAGTCGCTGCAGGTGACGCCGTGCTGTCAGTAAAGGCACTCGAGTCGGTCTTCTGCTGTCATAGCCCAAGGAAGACAAATTTCGCCGCACAGTCCTATCGGACACGTCCCTCGTACGTCCCACACTGATTCCTGCAGTTATTTGACGAAGTGTTGCGTGTCTAGTGACATAGACCATTCTACACAGACGTCGGCGGTCTCGGTCGTTAAGTGCAGGTGGTCGCTTTTTAATCTTTAATTAAATATGTTTAATTCATCCATTTAACTTCAAGTACATTTTTCAAAACTTGTAGAGGATGACATTTCAAGTTAATACAGTTTTTTCAAACAATTCATTAATATTTCATTAATTAATTATAAACTAACTTTCTCTCCAAAAATCACTTCCCCGTCTTCAAATATATAACGAATTCAGTTTTATTTCCAGCACACTAATGAGGTCAGGCTTATCATGTCTTTGGACGATTATTTTATAGAATTCTATTTATTTTCATAAGGTCTGATGCCTTTAAAATTAAACATTATTAATTAATAGATTTTTTCAATTCATTTTGGTGTACTTTCAAATTAAAATAATGCAAAATAAAAAATATAAATTTTTAATCTGTAATGCGTTACCTGAACTGGTGTAGAAAATTCAACCATTTTGCAGTACCACATTTGGTTTTGAATCCTCAATTGTCGTTGAATATTTAACGCCAGTATATATTTTTTATTAATTATTTATACTAATTGTAATTAGTATAAAGTTGTTACATATGTTCATACAATATTTACTTCTTTTAAATGCATTTCTTTTTATATAAAATAGTAAAGTAAGTATTCAAAAGTAAAGAACTCTTTACTCTTTCTCATAAACAAGCTTTTCGATGCATTAGTATCGAATTGTCGAAGAGAAGCTGCAATTTTACTTCCGGAACCATTCCCTCTTTTTAAAACATTCTAAATCACATTTCTATCGTAATTCAACAAACATTTCCATAAAGCATGAATAAAACTTTACTTAAACATTTCCATAAAGCATGAATAAAACTTTACTTGCACGCGACATTCACATAAAAAACGATAAAAAATAATAAATAAAACACATAAAATAAGTAAAAATCTCTTTTTACAAACATTTTCTTTTAAATATAGAATTATAAAAAAAACCTCATAATTAAATATTTATATTTCAAAGCTTTTAGACATTATATTAAGGGTCGGGATGGCCTGGTTGGTAGAGCGTTGGACTCGTACTTCTTAGGTTACGGGTTCGAAGCACACCGTTCAAAAGATTCCCCGAGTGTATGGTGACTGGCGCTCATTAAATATGTTCGTGGTCGCAAAGTCCTCCATGTCGAGATTAATATCACTGGGGGTTCTGGGTCAGAGGTGTTCTTTCCCTGTTCCAGATCTAAATTACGATCTGAGAAGAATGAATAAATTTGCATGAATGTAGTCCGCCCCCTAAAAAGGGTTGTGACGTGTGTGTAGCTAAGTCGTACTCTTGGCCCTAGATGGCGCTACTTGTAAAACAAAGAGATGCATTTCTTAGGCTTAAATCATCTGCTGATCGTATCAGCGGGGGCTTGTCCAAGGCAAGTGCCATTAGTCACAAAACATGCATTATCTAATCAATTATGCATTTAAATATAGAAAGAAATTGCAGTTTTTCCACAGATACAAATATTTGAAATGTCAAGTCTTTCTAAACAGGATAATTACCTATTGTAGAGAGGAGTTCGTTTAAAGCAATTCGAATTTTTACTATATCTACGACGACTATTACCACATTTATGCATTCTGTAAATTCATTGACAGTTTTAGAATTGGTGAATCACAAACAAATTCTTTTGTGTAACCTCATTGTAAGGTAACTATATTAAATGAGATCCATGATCTTAGACGAGGGGTAAATCAATGTTATTTATGTATCTACCCCAAAATTGTGCAAACTAATAATTTTGATAAGTTCCAAACACTCAAATGCCAGTGTGATGGCATATCACTTTTTTTAAAAATAAAACGTATAATTCCCATTTAGTTGCGTAAAAAACCTTATTTCCAACAGATTATTATCCTCCATTGTGCAATATTTAAAAAAAAATGTGAGCTTTTTATTTCCATATACCGCTATTAATATCAATGAAGATATAAGTTTTGGAAGTACAAATTTTGAAAACCTTGTTATTCATCTGATCTTGTGTTTGTTGATATTTCTAAATTGTATTTTTAAAGACAACGAAATTTGTTGTTATAATTGTTTCTCGTCCCCTTGATCAACAGAGCCAGATCAGATCCATAAACTCATTCACACTGAGAAAGTCCAGTGCCAAAAGGTGATTGTGAACCAGGTCCTGCCTGGTAAGCCCCAGACAAGATAAAATGAGACCAGGAGAGACCTGAGCAGAAGAACATTTGATGCAGAGTTCTAACTGTTTAGCACCAACGACAAAAGTCCTTGATAACACATGGCCACTGAGGAAACTGATAAGAACAGTTTGATCTCGTCCACTACTGCCCCGAACCAGGGAGCCACCAGGGCGCTTACTTAACGAAATTTAATGGTAATGTATGAGAAGCATTGAAAAGATACATCTGAGAAAAAGGAAAGTAAGATGAAATTTCAGAAATAATTTAATGATAATTTGGTTAATCACCATGGTATGGCATCATGGTCATTAACCCCTTAACAGTTTCATTTTCTTTACTATCTAATAATATGACGCTTCCTATTTTGGGAATATTTTCTTAACTTGATTCAAATGGAAATCCATAGAATACCTGACTTATCTATGAATTCGAAGTAATTTTAATACTGATTTATAATCGTTGTGGATGATTTATATTTTGTTTAAAACTATAGAAATTCGATAAATCGATTCACGTATGGCATACGGGGAAAACAGTTAAGTGGTTAACTAATCTGATAGAGGCCAAATTATAAATTAAAATTCTTAATCATAAAGGGTGATATCATTATATTTATATAAATTCAGTACCTACATTTACATAATCATAAATAAATAAATCTTAAATCAACCTAATTGTAATTACATTACTACAATCTAGTTGCAATCACATTATCTCTTGAAATTAAACAAATTGCATAAATGTTACATTTAGGAAACAAATGTATGTATAAACACAAATGAAATTAAAAAATAAGATATTATGTATCTCCAAATGAAAGAGAGAATAAAATATAAGATATTACATAAGATTAATAACGCAAAGATTTAAAAAAATATTTTCCTTTGTCTTCCTGGAAACTAACGAAAATATTATTTTCAATTTCTATTTTTAAAGCAAAACTCATAAGTAACATTTGTGAACAAATAAAAATGAAATATCTTAACTTTTAAGCAATGTGATTTCATTTATTTAATTTGGCATTGATTGCCTCTTCTTTTCTGTTAAGCTTTTTTCCAATCGTCTCTCTTAAAGAAATGCTACAAAAATTAAAGAAAAAATCCAAAATGTAATAAATTATTCATAATCATGTTTTAGAATTCTCTATACACAAAAAAGGGAAATTTATATTCAAAAAAATTAATCTTAAAAAATCTGTTCTTTCATTCGTCTCTTTAATAATTCCAATTTTTTGAAAATAAGAGAGATTAAGAGATTAATTAATCCCTTCATTGAATATAAAAATAAATCAAAATTAGTCTTTAATCTAGGTAGGCAATTTTTGAGAATATTTAAATTAGTTTAACTTTAATATACTTTGTTCATATTAAAAAGGCATATTTCTCATTCATTAAAATAGTGGCTTTTCTTTTTTAAATAGAGAAGGAATTTTTATTTTTAAATCGTAACAAAATGGGAATTTTTTTTAATTAAAGTTACAAATGAATCTTTTTAATATTCTCTTCATGTAATTATATCAGCATGTAATTCCACTTTACTTTTTTATGAAGCATAATTAACTGTATTGGATTATAAAAATACCTCTGAATTTATAATGAGAATATATATAAGATACAAAGAGAAATAATAAATATTTAATTCTATATATCTACAAACAAAGATCAGAAAAAAAAATACTTCCGTGTAAAAGAATATTTTAAAAGAAATCAAACAAAGAGTGTCATTTATCCGCATGAGGAGCTTTATTTACCTTAATTTTGAAAAAAGCTCGGATTTTTATATCTGTATCTTAAATTGCTCACTTCCTGTCATAAAACGTGAAGAAGAAAAAACAGAAATTTCTTTAGGAATGAAAGTTAAATTAATTAGTTTCTTGAAATTATCTTTTGATTTATTAATATTGGTTACTTAAACAATAAAGCGTATAATTTAATATAAAACTCTTGCATATTTAATATTTCTTCTTTTAAGTAACAACTAATTAAAATCAATTGTGGTTTAATCTTGATTCTATACGATGAAAAATCTCAAATTATCAAAAAACATAGTGTTTATGAATTTTATTTTTATTTTTAACGCTTAAGAGGATTTTATGTATCGTCATATATTTCATATTTGCAAGAATGGGATTTACAAAATAGTTTTCATTTCTTATGTGCTAGATTTCTGAAGTATTGAACAGTTCTTTGTTTCCAATGGTGATACATAGCATTAGATGTCTTAGTTATCAATTTATATATTAATTTAACAAACTTAGATGTCTTAGATATCAATTTATATATTAATTTATCAAAAAAATTCATAGAAAGTCTGGCATATTAAATTAAATTTGAGGAACTTCAATTTTGTAAAAAAATTCTATTTCAAAAAATCATAAATTATCAGAGATAAAAATATGAAAAGTATATATCAACATTATAAAAAAAAGAACCACAATAAAAAAACAAGAGATAAATTCGGACATTTATTTACGTTACCGGTGATTGCTACGGTTCGAATGGAAAGTTAAGTGATATGCACCAGTGACTGACGAGCGCTTAATGTTAAAGAATCCTAAATATATGCTTATGTTCCTTCTTATATTACAAAGGACAAAATTCTTCATTATACCTGGAAGACAGGCCGTGGGTACTTAGGTTGCAAACTGATGTCAAATTCTAGGATTTGCCGTATTTCTCCCTATTCTGCTCTACTTTTTTTGCTTAGTTTATTTGTATTGTTGTTGTTACTTACGGCACTTGCCATGGACAAGCCCCCCGCTGATTGTATCAGCAGATTTTAAGCCGAAAGGAGCATCTCTTGTTTCAAGTAACACCAACTAGGGCCAAGAGTACGACTCAGCTACACACTCACCACATTTGCGTGCACAGCCCCTTTTTACAGGGCAGCACAGTCACACATCTCACAGACAGCGCACAGAAGAACAACCCTGCCCGAAGTGGGACTCCCAGAACACGAGGAAGACGCGCTACCTCTGTGCCAGAAAGCCGGCTTGTTGTAAGCAAAATTTCTTTGTAAAGAAATTTTGAACCACGATCAGATGAAGAGGACGACACCTGAGGTGGCAATCCCGTACCATTCCACATCACATCAGAGGAAGAACATTTGACTATGACAAACTTAACGTGCAACTGAACTCCTTACATGACGATTAATCAGTGGATTCAGCTATCAAACCTGAAACCCTGCGATTCATTAGCCGAGATCTAACCAAACCACCGCAGACAGCTACTCTTGGCATTATTTCAGATAAAGTAAATAAGAATAGCTGTAGAACTAAGAAGATACTAAGTTACTAAAATGTACAAGAAATATAGATAGTGAAAAAAACTCTTTCACTATCTTACTTTTTCATTATTACTTTTCATTACTTTTAATTATTACTTTTTTATGGTCTAAATTTTGCATCTGATCTGTTTAAAATTTCATATACTTTAGGTACTGCGTTTGTGCTGTCACTTCCTTTTTAACACCAGATCCTAGAAACATATTTTTTAAAATTCTGTCATCGGTTATTTATTATATATATTTTTTCAAAATTACATTGAAAAAAATTTGTATAACATGTTTGCAAATGGTTTATTTAACATGCGTATAAATATACTACACAGTGGAGCAAGAAATAAAAAATATCTTCAAAAATAAATAGGATTTTTAAAGTATAAAATCCTTTATAATGACAGTTTCTTTTATCGATCACTAAGCATTTCATTCATTTCTTTCTCTTTATTCGAACGGACAAAGCTATCTAAGAAACCCAAGAACTTTTTGTTACACGGGAAACTTCTCAAGATAAAGACAGACAGCTCGTGTTATAGGGAAAATTAGAAGCAACTTTTGCTGTCTGCACTAATCTGCATCTGTAGGGTGTTTATCTGGTGTTACTGCCATGTCTTGTCACCTCCGATTTCGGCAGTCGTTTCACTATTACGAGCTCTGACGCTTCTAATGCACTTGAAGGAATCCTTTTTATAGCTCTGAATACAAAACAATAACAAGCATTTCAAAAAAGCAGTTTGTTTACAAAACATATTAGTACATCAATGACTCTTATATTTTAAGACGTTATAAGATTGTTACTGATGATATGATTAAAATGATAATTCAACTTTTCGAGATTAATCTAACGATGCAAATTTCGAGATTAATAACAATTTAAAGAAAATTTTAATTTGTTTTTTCTTATGGCATTTGCCACGGACAAGCTCACTGAGGTAGTCAGCGATTTAAGCCTAATCAAAGTCTCTTGTTTGTAGTAGCGCCAGCTATGAGTACAACTTTTGCTTCTCACTCATTACATTTGCTTGCACAGCCCTTTTTAACAGGGGCAGGGGGGGCATTCACTCTCCTTGCCGATAGAATACAGAAGAACAATCATACCTGAACCGGGATTCGAACCCGAGACCCCGGCAAAATTTAATTTAAAACCATCATCAGAATAATATATATATATATTATAGAATCAATGTAAAATCATATTTTTATATGAATACGCAATTAAACCCCGTGTGATTTATCTGTATGAATATCAGATAATTTATAATAATGAAATTACAATCCGCTTAATAGAATAAATGATGATAAAAAAATAGGGCAAAAGCAATGCTATTTATTCAATTCTGCATACTTCCTTATATTTTAAAATATCAATGGTTGTACTTAGTCCTTAAAATTGTTTGCTCTATTGTCTTTAGTGGCTTTTATTTATAAATATCTATTGCAATAAATTTATAGGAATTTGCATACTTCTCATCAAACAGTTCTATTCGGTAAACCTTTGATGAAAAAGCTAAAACTCCTTTTCTAATTTATTAAGGACCTAAATAGGATGGCATATCAAGCATATAATTACATACTTAATTAAAAGTTAATTGAAATTCTAACAATTTTTAAATAACCTGATATATTGGCAAAACTGATTAGAAGACCCTCTTTGATTTGAAAAAATTAACTTTTCTAAGATATTAATTCAACTTCGACAAAAACGTGTTACCTAAATTGACAGAATCTTATAAATATTTTTAGATGTAAGTTACATCAATATTTATTTTTCATCATTTTAGTTACTGCAGCTATAAATGATTCCGTTGTGACCATGTAAAATAACTTTTTATGCACATTATTTAAGAATCAACGGTATAAATAATTGCCAGTTTTAAAAATAGTAGTAAGACAGATAAATGAAACCTTAAACATTATATTCAACGACATTTTTATCGTTGAATACAATGTTTAAGTAATATAATGTTGAATATAGAAATATAATGTTAATTTCTATAAAAGTTTAGGAACTTTCTAAAATAGTTTTGATAAAGGAATAAAGCTAATAAAATTTCTAATATAGATGAATTTTGTGCAACTGTCATAGTAAGTCAATATCATGAATATGAACCAAAGACATTACATTAACTTACAATAAAAACTATTCTGAACAAAATCTACTTTTATAAAGGTTCAATACGAAGCAATATAATATGATGAAGTAGTCACGGCACTAGAATAATTCTAAAATAAGAGTTTTATAGATTGCTGACTTATAATAAGTTGATATATTTCTAGCAATTCAGCTAAGAAAAGCATTTTTCTGATTTTTTACCATCTTCTTGATTTATATCGTATCGTCCTCCAATTCCAGGAATAATCCCGAATTCTTCTGTATCTACTAATTTACTGATCATTTTCTTTCAAGTCACTTAGAGTTATTGGTCTTTTTCTCAAATCTTTGAGAAACGATATTCTTTCAAAGCTGTAACATAATGGCTTTTCTTCAATAAAAAATATTTTACTAACAGAGCAACTTTTATTTTCGACAATGCCGTGGATAAATTTTTAAGATATTTTTACTACTTGAATAAGCAAAAGGTGTTTAAATTAAAGTGTTAGACATTGGAACATAATTTATAAAGGAGAAAGGTTAACAATTTTTCAAAGAAATGGTACTTACGTATTATACCGTCTTCGCTAATTATTGCCAATGGTTTAGTAACTCATTGGCGAAGGATGTAAATTTGGCGATAAAGATCAACGGACCACACCATTGCCGGATTGCCGTAATTGGCGGTATAGCAACTCATTGGCGACGACTTCAAATTTGGCGATAAAGTTGGACGGTATAATACGTAAGTAACGAAACTAAAAGAGAAATTTACTTAAAAGCTTAAAAAAGGACAACTTAATCGTTTTATAGGTTGGATGAAAAACTTGTTTACATGAATAAAATGTTTTTATATAGAAAGCAATTTGAATTGTCTTTTTTTAAAAATAAAAACTAAAGCTGAGTTTTAAATGTTTTCCTCTAAAATGAAGAAATTGCTTTTGCTCCTTAATTAAATTTTCATTTTTTTATTTATTTTGTAAAAATTATTATAGTGATGAAAAGAGAGGATATTTTTCCAAACTTAATTATGTTTATTCTTAAAACAAATCTCATGTAATAAGCAGAGGAAAAGTCAGCATTTTCAAAACCCAAACGATTAAAAAAGAATGTTCAAATAAGTTGATTTGCAGAATCTCAAAAATACATCATTTTCTACATGCGGTATTAACAATTAGTAAGAAATAATCAAAATACTAAATTTTTAATAATAATAATATTAAAAATATCTATTAAAAAATAAAAGGAAATCTTCGATCCCAAATTTCAAATTATCATGGGATAAAAACATTATTTTTAAGGCATTACTTTTCTTAAATAATTTAGGTCATTAACCAATTTGAAACAACCACATGACTTCTGTATCGTTTCTATCTCTCCTCTCTTTTATATATATATATATATATATATATATATGGCATAATTAATAATAATTCAATATTGGTAAAAGCAAGTAATCATATTTTTGGCCGGTAAATCTCTGAGACATTGAATATTCTAACCAAAACGAAATAGTATTAGTTTAAGATAAATAATTTCATTCTTATATGATTACAAATGTATTTCAGAATTTTTCTTTTATAAATAGAAATCCAACATAAATTTTCCATTGTTTTTGGTTATAATTCAATGGAAAATAAAATAATAGTAGAATGAATGTATTTTTTATTTAATGATGTTTTAATTTTAAAACTGGAAAAAAATCTTATTAATTACCTTTCAATTTCACACATTTAATTTTTATACTCATTCTTCAAAATAATGACTTAACTTTGAAGAATAATGCAGTAATCATTTCGAATTTATTTACTAATTACTCTTTATTCATTTTGACTATTTACTAGTATTTATTTTTTTAACTACAAAGATGCATATTTAATTTCGAAGCGAAGTTTTTAAAAATAATTGGTTGTAGGGATTCAAGTCTTAAAATATTAATTACTGGAATAAAATAACACTGGTTAAAGCTCTTTTTTTAATTTCACAGATTTCTTTCATGATAACATGTTTTCAAGGATTTATTATCGAATTTCCTTATTTTAAAATATTTCTTTGCACATTTCAACAATCATATTCTTGAGTAGATGAAGAAACAGAAATACTCACTAAACCGAATATTTCATTAAATATTTTAATTTATATTTTCTATGTAAGCACCTAATGAGATTATTAAAAAAGGTGATTTCTAGAATCAGACATGAAATGGATGTAAAATAATTGTAATAACTGTTGAAATAAGATAAGAAAATTTCGTTTTGGAATTTTTTTTATTTCATTTTATAATATAACCTTAATTCTATTTTATAATATAATACTGGTTTTATTTTACTCACTTTAGTTCTATTAATTACTTTAATTAATCGAACTAATAAATATGTAGTGTATTAATTAATAAATTAGTTATGGATTAATATACAGATACGTTGAACTGATTCTTAAATGACTGGAAGAAAAAACTATTCTAATTCTTTTATAAATAGGCTATTTTCTTATAAGGTTGTCAAGAAAATAAAATGCTGAGGAATTCAATAATGAGAAATGCATCCTGTTTTCTATAAAAGTACTAAAACACATCCAATGTTTCTTTTCTTTAAGATAAAGAGAAAGCAAATTAGTGAAATAAGTTTCAGAACACCCTTTTCTATTTGTTGAACATCAAAACCACATTTTCATAGTCGTTAGACATCAATAATAATTTTCTACGTAAAATAATAGGGAGAAAATAATTTACAAAATAAACTCTTTTACCTCCAGAAAACAAAACTCAGAAAGTCACGAAGTTATTCAAAAAAAGAAAAAAAGAGAAACGATGGATCCGAAATATTAATAACCTCATTTATATTCGCTCTTCATTTATTTGCATCTTATTCAAGCTTGTCTCCAAATAAAGATAGTCATACAACATACGCAATCGGTTCATTATCTTCAAGTAGTAGCTGGACAAAAACAATAAAGAAGCAATAAAAATTCCAAGCATACCGCTGCTTCGATTTCTTCTTCTTGTATTCTTTTTATCCATAATTGATTTGCCTATGACTCTCTTCTTGTTGACGGTTCTCAGTGCAGAGTTAGCCTGCAATCTTTTTCATAGGTACGGTTGTGGTTAATGAATAATTTGGATCCACTGTACAGTCTTCTCAATAATTAAGTTCGAATCAGCGTCCTTTTTTTTATAATTAAATTTGAGATGAAAGAAAGAAATCTCCTTTTTATTAGATGTATTCATTTCTGTGATATTTTCTTTTTCTGTATAAGGGCTCTTACAACGATTTTCATTTGTTTATTTGAGTTTCTGGAAGCAAAAGATTCTACGCTGTGTAATTGTTTGGCGCACATCGAAGTTCTTTTACAAGCTATCTTATATTTAAAAAGCACCGGTATATTTACAATGATGTATATCTATATACACAATGTGCTTTATATATTTTACGCTTTACTTTATATAATATGGACAAAAGTAGATGGAATTAAAGGAAACCTATTTTGTAATGAAATTTCTGATCCTTGTGGTATAATCTCACTAATCCTTCTGGTATAATCCTCAGATCCTTCTGGTATAAAGTCACTAATTTACACATATGATAAGAACGATGGACAAGACTTCATAGAATATTTACAAGATATGATGTTTACAATAGCAGTATTATGGGTTTAATATGATTATTTGTAGCAGGATGGAATTTAGGATGTAAAATTAGTGCGAAGGATCACTTTTTTAAATTACCGTATGGAATAATTGGAGTAATTTATGGAATAACTTAAATTACCATATTTAATCCTAAAAAGGAATTACAGTCAAAATTTTATTATCATCAATTTTATATACACATTTTAATCATAATTAATAGATAAGAATAAAATTCTATCATGTACAAATATAAATTTAATGGTTCCCTTTAAACAAAGAATAAAAATTATTTCAAAATGTTTTACAACAATAAGTCAAAATAATTTTTTAAAATTACATTTTGTAATGCATATTAGTAGTTGATCTGAATTAATACTTCATCTTAAATACAATTTAATTATTAATTGAATTGAATTGTAGTAGGTAACATTTGATAAATTTTCTAACAGCCTAATGCAATAATTTTCTAAGTTACTCTTACGATTCTTTAAAACTAATACTTTTCTTGGAATCTTATAAAAAATGTTAAGAATGTATGTCTCTTCTATTATGCTTTTTATTTTATTTTTCTACTACACTGAAGCAAATTCATTTTATTCTAATGACAAAAATCAATTTGGACAGTTATACTTTCTAAAAAATAGATGATTTCAATAAGTAAATTAATTCTTGTGTGTGTGTGTGTGTGTGTGTGTGTGTGTGT
>JAOUZG010019144.1:1472510-1508598 GCA_026289955.1 Argiope argentata
TAAAAGAAGACTAGAATTAAAAGATAAAAGAAGACTAGAATTAAAAGGTAAAAGGACTAGAATAAGAAAATAAAAGAAGAATAGAATAAGAAGATAAAAGAAGAAGACTAGAATAAGAAGATAAAAGAAGATTAGAATTAAAAGAGACATTTGTTGGTTCGGGAAAAGGCGAATGCAAATAGAAAAGATATTTCATGAAAGAAATAAAAAATATGCATTTTCACAATTAGGTTAATTTTAGTATCTTTTAAGCTACACATATGGGAATTTTTCTGAAAGCATACTTTTCAGGCCTCTATACACACTAGTATTAAAATTAAGCCACAATTTGAGTGAAGATAATTCTGGAACTTAAAATGCTAACAGTTATTTTTGGTTAACTTATCAGAATTTAAAGTTATAGATTTCTACCGTGAGTTTATAGTTGTACTTTTCTCTACAGTCACTTTTCTCGTAAGGAAATGTTTTAAAGATATCTCAATCGGAATATAAAAAGATTATAGATCAGTAACGTCGGTCTTGGTAATAAACTTTATTTTCATTTAACGAAGCGCCTACGAACAGATCATATCATGGGGAAGAGATTCTCCAAAGGTTAATGTGTGGCTCGGAATAACCAAGTCATAAGTATATGGCCTTCTTCTTCATTGAGTTCCGTAACAGGAGCTGTCTATCTGGATAAGCTGGATATGGATCATGTTTGTGGCAATCAGATTAAGAAAATGTATAAGTTGCACATAAAATATTCCTTCAACAATATTTCATTGAAGTTTTATTTTATTTTTACCCCTTCTATAAAATAGATAGGGACTTTATGTATACCCTGTATTATATATTGTTTTCATGCTTTTAAGATATAATCTAATTATATTACTTTTAACCCTTTGCACTCCAAAAAATAATTAGATGCAAAATTATTCACCTAATACAAAGATTTGCTTATTGCTATGAAAAATAAATATATATAATTCTTTTAAGTCAATTTTCTTTGAAAAATTAATCTAAATATCTTAACCATTATGTAGATGTTTTTAACAATTAAATTTGAAATAAATAAATAAAACGTCCAAATGATACACAGTCTTGAATGTCGAGTCAGAAGCACCATCGGAGTGCAAAGGGTTAATTAGAAAATAATATAACTTAAAACTATCAATGATGAATTTTTCAATTTGTTATCTTGACTGGAATTTTTTTGTTATCAAAAAATGAATTTTATTGATGCGCGATATAAAATATTGAAATATAATTGTGATATTGCAAATCAAGAATTTTCATCTGTATTCTTTAATTTCAATTTGATTCTTCAAAATTTAAACATTACAACTTTCTCAAAAGAGATAACTTATATTTTATAGAAACTATAAATTTTATAGATTAGAATGAAGTACAGAACTTTATATCATACTCGCAAGAAAGCCCGTTAAGAACAGAACAGCAGAATTAAGAATTTAAATAACCGTTTACTAGAACGAATAGATTTCTATTTGAATAATGTAAAAGTCTAGCGCTCCTCAGAACATAAATTAATTGCATTGCAGTTTCTCAATTTTTTTTTCTACCTTCAGGGCGAATTTTGTGTGAGACAGAGACAGACTGAAAACTTATTTTCTACTTTGTTCCATTTCTGAATTACCGTTCCTTTGACTTCATTGCTTGGTTTCTACTAAAATAAAAGGAAGAAATTATTTGATATTGCTAACATTCTTTCTTCTCAGTTCTTGGCTTAACAATTCTGGGCAGATGTTAAGATAAAGCAAAAATTTGCTTTTATTGTCTGTTATTGAAATATGTAATTGAATTGACAGATGAAAATAATTAGGTTGTTGAAGTCTGAAAATTATAACATCGCTAGAAATTTTTATTTATTCTAACAAAGAAGTTTTTTTTTGTAAAGTCAAAATTATATTAAGTTTAAAAATTTATATATTGCCCCTTTAATTTAAAGGGTAATATCTTGCTAACGATGAGTATTTCGTTTTTAGATAACTTTTATTTCCTCTTCAAAGTATGATTTAACAACAAACAGTATAATGGAACAAAATAATGGTTATTTATATGATAAAGAATTGTTTCAGCAAATGAAGTTGAAAGAATATATAACTTGTTAAAATCTGTAATATCTAAATGAGGATTTTAAAGATTATAGTTTTATCGCTAAAAAAATCCTGCACTTTTTGTTGGATAGAATAGAGAGAAAAAGTATTTACAGAGTAATAATATTCTTCTGATTTTATGAAGAAAAACTTTAGATTATTATTGAAGTGAAACTTCTATGTAGAAAAAAGTGAAAAAAAAATTATCTACTTTAGGTGAAGAAGAAGAAGAAAGAGAAAAGGAAAAAAAATTAGATATCAGATGATTTCAGAAAGGAAATCAAATGATAGAAGATCTTCAGTAGATGGATATCGAGGAAAAAAGGCATATTAGAAATATTTACGGATGATGACTTTCGAATAACAGTATGTTTTTTTGTTGTTGTTGATCCGTAGAGAGTATCCCCCCTCTGGCGCATTTTCCAATATCGCCAACTTCCGCGCTCTTGCGTTTTATCACCCGGAGGAAGATATCCTCCAACGACAACATCGGGTTGCCATATTTGGCCCTAAATATCCTTGGCGAAAAGAGGGTGATTCACTCTCCTGTCGCACGATTTATTTTTAATCGGATAATAAGTTAAATACCGTCAAATTTCGCTTAATTAGCTCTTCCCATAAGAAGTTATCCGTATAAAGAGCCAAATAAAAGGCAAATAAGAATCGCTTAGCGAGTGTTGTTTCGCCGAAATGGAGGTTTAGAGATACCGTGATGTATATGCTGGATACATTTATTTGTCTTCGGGGGCTTATCAGAAGATAACATTTATATATGCGTGGACGAAAATTCAGTCAGATAGTGCTGTCGAAAGAGACTCCAAAAGGTTTCAGTAAATATCTATTAAGCTTTAATGGACGAGATTTTGTCTCTGACCAAGATTATAAGACCAAGGTGTATATAGAAAAGACATCGATGAGCTGGTGGCTGAAGGTATCACAGAATTAGAAAAAAGCTTATGAAACTGCATTTTATATCACGGCAAAAATGTACTGATGATATTTGGCCAAAGGAGGAAGAAATGATTGATGCAACAGAATAATAGCCATCAATGAAATAATGGAAGGCTAAGAGCATGTGAATTATTGTATCTTGTGCTTAGAATCTATGCCCTGATAAAAAAAATGGCCATGCACTCCAAAAATTCAATTAATGATAATGATGTGTCTGATATTTTTCAAAATACAACTGTCTTTATACAATTTTCTTGTAAAAAGCATGCTTTGTTAATGAATCATTACATTCTTATAAGTTTGTTTGAGTATTTTTTTTCCAGTGTAATGCATTGCACTATTTTGCATGTATTACTGTGGCAAAAAAAGTGTTTTGCTTAACAAGCATTTTACATAACGAATTATATTCATAATGCGAGATTCTAAAGTATTATTATACATTTGAATTATCATTAAATGTTTCTTGTCATAGAATCGTTTAAATATTTATAAATTGTATATAATAATTTCAAAAATGGAGATCTTTTAAGAAGATATATTTTATGAACACTTTGCATATGATTCTTTACGAAAGATTTAGTATGGATTCTCAGAAACTTGCATTCAGATTTGATTCTTATTGAAACTCTAACCTATAATTTTTTTGTACCTATAATTACAATCTGTTTCATTTATTGCAAATTCAAATGTCCTGATCACAATTAGTTAACCTGATTAAATCTCAAGAAATATAGAGAAGAGAAGAGAACGTTGTTTCAGAGAGTTTAATACTAAAATGCATGTCTTATTTGGAAGTACCACCATTATATATCGATGGTTTTCTTTTTCGAAATAATACTTGAAGAATTGCTTTAAAGATTGATTAATTTAATTAATGATTTTTTATAATAGCTAAAACGTATTATTGCTTAAATAATTTATATTATGTGAAATATATCGTTTAAAGAATTATCACTGAATATTGCTTAATCTATTTAGAATTAATATTCTATTTTTTACATTTAATATAACGATAATATGTTTAAAAAATACTGTTTTTTTTATCAAAATCTTATATGTTTCATACAAACTGGAGTAACATATGGGTTTTTATCAAGTCAGAACATAATGTTATTTTGGTAAATGAGGCTTGTGGCGTCAGAAATTAAATGAGGCTTGTGGCCAGAAATTAAAACAATACGTAGGCGAAAAATTGAAATTTTATAATCTGTACGAGAATCTCAAAAAATCAGCTTTTAGCTACGCGTTGTCATTGAATTTACAAAATCTCTGATCTTAAAAAATTCAATGACTACTGTAAATAAAACTTAGAAAAATGTCATTTTGAGTATGTGAATATATGAAATGAAATAATGAGGAAATGTGATTTTTTTAAACAATAAATGCGAGACAAAGTTTTTTGGATCGTTTATCGGATCGCAATACTAAAGTGACTCAATCGAAACATTTAAAATGAATAAGAATATAATTTAATTTGAGCTAGCTGGTGCTTCTTGGCCGTTCAATAAATTAGGTTCTGACATGATACATTGAAATATGCTTAGCAGATTTAATTTAAATCGTTTTACATTCTTCAGACAAATATTTTACATAAGAAGTAATCAATGTTGCTGCTTTTAATTTTTAAAATGCATCATAATTTTTGTTAAAAGGCACATTTTGACTTATAAAATTTTTTAACCATCCTTGATTTTAAACAGGAAACTATATCTTTACAATTTTTAATACATGGGAATTGTCTATAAAGATTCTGGTTACAAGCAATTTTGAAACCTTTATTTTAAATTTCTTACAAATTTATCCCTCATTTATATCTAAAAGACGTTAAAAACCTTTCATTTGATTTAAAACAATTATTCTGCATTGATAAAAATGTATAATAAATTTTAAACGTTAATCGCATTTTC
Source organism: Argiope argentata (assembly GCA_026289955.1). Classification (NCBI taxonomy): domain Eukaryota; kingdom Metazoa; phylum Arthropoda; class Arachnida; order Araneae; family Araneidae; genus Argiope; species Argiope argentata. Next base: position 1,477,465 of record JAOUZG010019144.1, read on the forward strand.
TTAAAACACAGTTTATAGTCTATGATATGGTGACGGTGATGAAGTTATTAAGTTTTCATGGAAATAACTTTATGAAGGAGGAGTAAGGTAGAAAAGGGGAAACAATTCAATTCCGGTTGAGGGGATAAGTGGGAGCTTTGAACTCATTAAATAAGTATTTATCATCTTGCATCTTTATGTGTTGACGGATGAGCTTTAGAGATGACTGATGCCTAAAATGAGTGCCAAAGAGCAATTTTTCAACGTAACGTTTGATGCGCAGATTAAAGGACTTACAATGGAAATTCAAATATTATGAATTTATCAGATATTTCTCAAAATGATGATAAGATGGTATTGATAACAATGTTGTGATGTAAAGTAATACATTTTAAAAATTCCTTCAGAATAAGGATGGATCTTAATAAAAATATTCTATATTAGCCAAAAAGTAAGATTCAAAGGATTTTTTCAAATAATAAATATTTAGCATGGTAGGTTGTGCCAATAAATGTCATTATTAAATTTTGAATTAACGATACATTTTTGTATTAAGATGTAATATAAAATTTAAGCCTGCTTTCTGGCACCGAGGTAGCGTGTCTTCCTCTCGTTCTGGGAATTCCAGGTTCGGGCATGGTTGTTCTTCTGTGTGCTGTCTGTGATATGTGTGACTGTGCCCCTCTGTAAAAAGGGGCTGTGCAAACAGATATGGTGAGTGTGTAGCTAAGTCGTACTCTTGACCCTAGTTGGCGATACTTCAAAAAAAAGGAGACGCTTCTTTCGGATTAAATCTACAGCTGTATCAGCAGTGGGTTTGTCCATGGCAAGAGCCATTAGTAACAACATAAACATATAAAATTTAATCAAAGTTTCACGTTTTCTTTTAACATGATTTAGTCTCAAATGCAATTAAAAATTCTATGGTTTGCTACTTACTCATATGATATATATGTATGCATATATTTGCTTTTAAGTAAAAAAAATAACTAAAATTAGATTAATTCTTTAATAATAAAATAAAATTTTATTTATAAATTCTTCTTCATTAGTTGGCCAGGGGATTACTACAAAGAATTCTTTAGAGAAATAAATCAAGTTAAGATATTTATAGGTTATATTTCCTCTAAACTACATAATTCAAAAACTTGCAGCCATGCGAAAAAAATTATATAAACTGATTGAATCTTCTTATTATTTTTTTTTTAAAAATTTAAAAGAATTTTCCTCAATTTGTTTCAGCATATCAAATAAACGAACGATTTCAATTACAGAAAACGAATTGGAAAATAAAACAGCTCTCCTTGCTACAAAATATAAATACGCGATTACAAGTGAGCAATGGAATGACGAAAAAAGCTGTTTTCATTCTTGGTTTATTAATTAATCCTTTTAGAGCAACTTGAGGTCAATTTTGGCATCTATTTGGTCAGTTCTAACCATGACATGAAAGGATGACAATCTAATTTGCATCCCCAATCAAAAAAGGTAGATATTGCGCGATATTCTGAATGCCGTCCAATAAAGTCATGAAATATATGCTGACAGGACCATCCTCATATGTTTTCCGCTTATATTAGAAGACCATTCTTATATGTTTTCCACATATATTAGTGGAGCATTCTTATATGTTTTCCACTTAGAGGACCATTCTTATATCTTTCCCACATATATTAGAGGACCATTCTTATATCTTTTCCACTTGTATTAGAGGACCATCTAAAAACATTGACAAGCATCAATTTTAACTTGCCTTAGATTCATTTCAATGAATATCTTTGCGGGAATTGAATTTTAAAATATATCAAAATTCGTTTCCACTGATAAACTACTGCTCATATCAACTCTTCAATTTTCAGTCACATTACGTAGCATCTATCTACGACCTGGAATAGGGATAGAGCGTCTTCCCTGTCATGGGGGCGTCCTGGATTCGAGTCACAGTTCGGGTAGTTCTTTATCTATTCTATTTGTCATATGTTTGAATGTACGCCCCTATAAAAGGGGGCTGAGCAAGAGAATGGGTAAGCTGTTCTCATGACACCTCTTTATGTAATGTTGTGTCTACTTCTGTAAGCATAGTGTGATACTTAGTGGATCACGAGGATTTCTAAATATTCAATTAAAAATACTTAGCATCAACTTCAAAATTACTGATCTCTTACTTCATATCTAAATATTAATTATTTACTAATAATCAAATAATCAAATTCTGATCTTGTCAAATTAGTTGTCAAAATCAGGATTTTGAATAGGAACAAAACTGTTGTTAATCCTTTAAAGTCTGGTGTCGAATCTGACTCCCCTTCTAAAGGATGCATCGTTTTCCCATCCTTGTTTATCACTTATCTGTTTTATCTTCTTTACTATATAATAATATGACACCTTCTATTTTAGGAATATTTTCTTATTTTGTTTCGAATGGAAATCCATTGAATATTTGACTTATCTAAGTATTCGAAGTAATTTTCACATTCAATAATAATCATCATAAATTGTTTATTTTTAGCGTACAGCTATCAAAATTCAATAAATCGATGCACGTACAGCATACGGGCAAAACTGTTAAGTGGTTAAATAATAATTATTATAAAAGTTTCAAGCATTTATATAATAGCTAAATCTTTCACATTCATCTTACGAATTTTAACATATCTATAAACAGTATTGAGTAAATTAAGCTCTAAAAGCAACATTTAATTTCATATATGTATATTTTTTCTTCTTAGTGCTTTTTAGAAGGTGAAAATGTAGAGAGAGACAAAATTATAATTCTATAGCATTATTCAATTTAAGTTTTCTATTGAATACAAATTCATACAATATGAATTACGGTTTCCTACGTTTAACTTAAGAAATATATTAAAATATCCAAAATTAATCATGAATTCAACTTTGAAATAAGTCACTTTTCTGTTGCATACCATATTTAAAAATAGACTCGTTAAAAGATATTTAAATTGTCCTTAAAATGCCTCTCTAGAACACAATGCAAAAGCATTGAATCTTTCAAAAAATAATATTAACTTTCCACGCTTACCTTTTCTTCTGACAAAAGAGAATGCGTGTCATCATCCAGTCTCGCATAAACTTGTCTGGAGCTAAATGGAGTTCTTATATAAAAGTTTCACTCGGCAACAAAGTGTCTACTTTCGCTTGTCACCAGCTGTCTCCAGATCACACGGAGGCCATATAAAGCTGTTGCATGATAGAAAGGCCTTTAAAATATAAATGCATTTTGAAATATCTTAATAGCGTTTTCTTGTTTCTCCTGAGATGGTGTCTCCTGAGATGGAAATGTCTGACATCAGGTGACTTTTCTCGTCCGCTTGACTGTGTCAGTTTGGTAAACAATATTTTTTATTATATGAACCATCTTTTTATATCTGTTTTTATTGGGATAATGTAAGATCGTTGAGAAAAGTATTCAAAATTGCAAAAATGTTTAATCAGAAATATTCTGTGTAAGTTAATCGTCCGCGTTCTAATGAATTTGATACTTTAGCAGAAAAGAAATGCGCAAATAATTTTTTAATAAGTTAAGTTTTTGATGAAATAAGAATAAAATTTTAAAGGTAGAATTGTGCAAACTTTTGCTTTTTAATCCGCCATTTGAATTCCTAGAAAATTTATTTCGTATGCAAATCTAAATACCTTTATAATGTTTCAATTATTTCTTGATTAGTGGTAGACCTGAATCATAAAACGTAACAACTGATTTGTTATAACTCTTTGACAAATTGAAATTATTAAAACTATAAAGTTTTATATTAGATTCTAAAATAAAAATAACCGAATGATATAAATCCTCATAACGAAAATAAGAAATTATACATAATTCTTAATAATAGAAACTAATAATAAATAAATCCCTTCCGTCACAAAAGAACGCTAGCTGTCTTGTTGTTGTTACTTATGGCATTGCCAAGGACAAGCCCCCCGCTGATACAGCAGCAAATTTAAGCCGAAAGAAGCTTCTCTTGTTTTTGAAGCTGCACCAACTAGGGCCAAGAGTACGACTTAGCTACACACTCACTACATTTGCTTGCACAGATCCTTTTCAAAGGGGGCACAGTCACACATCTCACAGATAGCACACAGAAGAACAATCATGCCCGAATCGGGAGCCGAATCCGGGATTCCCAGAACACAAGGAAGACGCGCTACCTCTGTGCCAGAAAGCCGGTTAACCGTCTTATTCTTCAATATAAACTTTGTCACACCACCGTTAAATTTTTGCACCCACGTTCGAAGCATTTTCGTACTTCTAACCTCATCTTCCCATAGTTCATAAATGTGACCGTGACCATATATTGTTGATAATTTCAGACATTTAAAAGTCAAATGAATTAAAAGCATTATTACTTCCTACATTACGAAAATATAAATTATTTTAAATTATTTCAACTCACTTTGAAACTGCCTTGATGTTTTTCTTCACAATGAGGAATTTATATTATCAACAATTTAAAATTACTGATCAACATAAGAACTATTACCATGAAAATTTAATTACGGCCCTATTTGGTAACCAACACATTTTAGATAGTCTTTAAAATAAGTAATTTTGACAGTAAAAAGTAATTTTAAAATATATATATAATTAACTTGGATACATTTTAGTATTATTTTATATGCATTTTACATTTCCATATAGGTTAAAGTTACATTAAATTTCTCAAAAAGGATACACCATCTCCTTACGGGAGGGGGGAGAAAATAATTTTATAGAACAAGGCGCAACATTCTTTCTATTTACATACTTTCTAGTCTCCAATCATTTCTCGCTGGCTCTAATGATTTTTATCTTTACGTAAAAGATAAACAATGCACTATGCATCTAAATATTAAAAAATTTTCTATTGAGTAACGTTGATTTTCAAAAATGTATGCCAATTATTAGTTTATTAAACAGATTCATTTGGATATCGAAATTTTGTTTAAGAATTATCTGTTTATAATTTTTTGTGAAAAGATAAATGAAACCGTGACAATGATCAAAAATATTAAAGAAATTTTACAAAGCATGCCTGCTGTAAGTAAAATTCATGGCAGATAGTTGATAATTTAAAGAATGTGAGGGGAAATTTTTGGATATTATTTTTTACACTATGGTAGGAAAACTAGAAAATACTACTGCTTATACTTTATAAATTCGAGGTAGAAAAATATCCGCAAGATTCAATGTGACTTCTTTAATATGCACCACATAGAAAAAGGAATGGTAGAGCTGTTTCGAAGCTAGTTATGAGGCATATAGATATACTGTCCGTTAACAATCATTAATTAAATCGTTTATGAACAAGTGAAAAATCCATTGATCCAGAATCGCTGATAACAAAGAGAAAACTTGTCAGCGTAATTCCAATCGACACTGGGAGGTTAGAGCAAATTAGCCAGGATTTAGAAGAACCTCAATGAAGCTGCTGACAAAGCTACAAACAATAAAAAGGAAAGTGCTTTAAAGATTCTGCCCGAAATACATTTGTACTTCACTATATTCTCTTCTTCCCCGACATATCTCCCTATGATTTCTGGTTTTTCCAAAACGAAAAAAAACTCAGATTATATCAGATCACAGAAGAGATTTATTTAAATTGTCAAATGTGTGGTTTTCACAGTAACCTGAACAATACTTTATATGATGATAATGGCGTGTTCGCTTTACAACGGAAAGAAGTATGCAGTAGCTTCTGAGAATATGGACACCACAGAAGCACACAAGGGCAGAAATCTGACTTCTATATCATATAAAGATCACACACACACACACACACACACACACACACTCGCTAGGGGCACACTCACACATAGTACACAGAACATAGTACACACCTCACATATAGTACACAGAAGAATAACCATTCCCTAACCGGAAATCGAACTCGGGTACCCCAGATTACGAGGAAGACGCGCTACCTCTGTGATAGAACGCCGACACAACAGTTTACACCGGCCGGCACAACAGGTTACTAAAAGTTTAAGGTTGGGTTTGTCTCAATATATGTTTATCAGATGTATATAGATAAATAATCATTTTCGTTCATACCGACGCAAAACTCAAACTAACTAACTAAACTTGTTTTCTGTGTATTTAGAGTGTTAAAATAGAAAATAATAGTTTTTCTGATTTTGTAGAATAAATAAGGCTCCTGAAGAGGTACAGAAATATGTTCCATACTACTGCAATCACCAGTACCACTAAATGTTTGAATGGGTAAGGAAATGTTGTCATTATTAAACCCTCGTTTTGGAGGGCTTTTTTATTATTATCTAATTATATGACACCTTACAGTTCATGATTACTAAATAATTCAATTAAGAATTCACTGAGCACTTGAAGTATTTCCCCATCATGTGTAAATTTGAATTAAAATAGACTAAATAAAAAAATTTAATTTCAATTCCTTTAACAGAAGCAGTTGTTTTATAGTTGTAAGATATAAAGGCACGACAATCTAGAGGTCAGACGCAGAAAACATTGGAATACTTCTACACTGATTATTAAAAAAAAAAACAGAAAAAGAAAGAAATGAAAGAAAAATTTGGTGCTTCAGTTAAAGTCAGAAGCTCATTATGATAATTATAAATCTTAAGTAAACGAAATATTTAAAATGAAAAAATAGTCATTGATAGCTCAAAATGCATGAAAAGAACATTGCAGGTGCAATACCTTTGATAACTCAGAGAATATTTCATAGGCTAATATTTTTGAAATAGAGGCAATACCAATAAGTGCATTTCTGTAAACTCTTAGCTTTTTATGAAATGTTTAAATTTATCGCATAAGAACTGATAAAATGAGGTTACTAGCAATAAAACAAGACAAAATCCATATTATGGAAATATAAAAAAAGCAAAAGACCGAATTTAAGAAACTTTTGAATTTTTATGATCGAATTTCGCTGACAACTGGTAAAAATAAGGTCATTTGAATTTTATTTTAACAACTCGTCACCTCTCAACATTTTCCTAGAAACCCAAACAAACTCACAAATGCATTCCAAAATTAAGCCTTTTATGGCAGGTATCAACTTAATGTCTTGTAAAATGATTTCAGCATTTTTATATTTTCCGGGGCGTTTTCCGAGTTTCTAACACCGCTCACGCATGGCTTTAAGTGGAGTTTTTAGTTTCACGCGCTGCTAACTTTTTGCGACGGAGGGATAAAAAAATGTTTTGGAGGCCTCTCAACTTTATGTCAGCTCCGGAGAGTGTAAGCAGAAAGAGGAAGAATGAAGGGGGAATGTTTCCAAATAATGCATTCAGGCTTCTCAGTTCTTATTTATCTTCGCATTCAACGCCCCATGCAGTATTCATGCCGTGAATATATCGCCCGGAATATTGATGTCGTTGTAACGTGCTGGCAAATGATTTGGGTCCTATTTATTCAGCAAGGGGGGGGGGGGACTGCCAAATGTTAATGAAGATAAACATTCACGGGGACATTAAGTGGGAACAAATGATTTCATTTTCTGCTCCGCCGACAATATTATTTATGGCTTCCTTTTTATAGTGGTGGAGCATCTAAATTTATTATAGTTATGTTTTTATTCGTAAATTCTAGATTGAATAGATTTTTTTTTCAAAATGCTTAACCAAATATATATGTTTATAAAGGTTATATAAATATCTGAATATATTCACCTATTCAGAATTAAATAATACATAAAATCTAGATAATCAATAAAAAATCAATTTTGTCATTTATGTGTGATTGTATATTCAATATTTTCTACTAAACAACGAAACGTATCCTACGAAATTTTGTAGAGTTATGACTTTAAATAAAATTGGAATTTTGACAACTTTTCAATGAGAGTGGTTACTACCTTTTCTCGATAGTAGCTTTAAATTAAATGACCCGACAAAATACATTTTTATACCCTCTTAAAATTCAAATTTGATCTTTTTGATCTCAATCCTTCATTTTTATGAAATTTTTCTGAAATAAAGAAATGATTGAATATATCAGATAAATTCAAGCACACAGAATTAATGGATGTTCCGTTGCTTAGCAACGGGAAATGTTTGAAACGATTGTATGTTTAACGTTTTTATTTCATATATATCTTTATAAATAATTTATTTGTAACATTTTTTTTAATATTTTCCAAATTTTTTTTATTTATAGGCCAATTTTATTTATAGTCACTCTAAAATTTCCTTATTTAGATGAAAATGTCACTATTATATTTAATGAGATTATAAATCTTAAATTCGAAAAATTGCAGATGGCGCCTTTTAAAAATCGTCTGCTTCAATTGATATTCTAATTTTAATTAAAGAATCATTACAGATTGGAAAGGTAATTTTGTGTATTATAATAATTTATATAAATATGATTTTTGCATTAAAGGTATAAATATATTGAAGTATTTTAACTCTTAGTAGCGTTGAAATTATCAGAATTAAATATTTATAGCTTCTTCGATTGGCTGAGTAATGATAGAAATCAGAAGGTAATAGAATATTTTTGTCAAATTCAAATCAACTTCTAGTATATTCTCAGAGCTAGGTGTTGTTCAGCATTTTTTCTGACTTGTCGGTTAATATATAAATATATTTACTTTGTTTTAGCATAATTTTTACTCTATATGAACAATCATATGTTGTTCGTATGATTCGTTGACATGGTTTGAAAATGCTCAGAAAGATTGGAATGCTTATTTTCCCTGGTCTGTCTCGCTATTGAAGATGGTAATATTATTGAGCTATATTACCTTAATAAATAGCTTTGTATTGAATTTTCCATTAGCTGTAAGTTTTTAGATATTACGATTTGAAATGCTAATTTCAGGGACAGAAAAGAAAAGAAAATTCCCAAGTCTTTTATAGATTTATACTTCATGTGATTTTTATACGGGCATCAAATTTGAAGATGGAAGATTTGTAGAACAGAATACAATTCCCCGATCTAAAGATATATCAAAAACTTCAGATTCCAACTAACAATTTTATTTACACCAAAGTTGTTATTCAAAGTATTCGAAGATATATTTCTTTTTTTAAAATTAAAATTAGTATTATATGATCCGATAATGAAATGTGTTGTCTTCTTCTATAGTTAAAAGCCAACACAGAAATATTTAGCTTCTTATCCATTCACTTTTACATAAGGAATTGGAAAGTGAAATTGCATTGAAAAAAATAAGAACTTGTAATTTGAAAAAAATTACTCATGTTCTTCAGATTTTAATGCCAATATGTTGCAACAAAATGAGATCCCATTAAGAAGATGTACGCATATAAACATAAAAAAATAACATGGTTTTAATTTCTACCCTATTCTGACGCAAAAAAATATTTTGTCCAGGAAAAATATGGACATCAAATAAAACGTAAGATATTAAATGGATATAAAATGTAAGCAATATTCGCAGCAAATTCTCCAATTTTTATATAATTCAAATTTATATTACATTTATAACTCACTTAAGAATATAAATGAACATGAAAAAATTTTGATATTGTTTAGCGTCAAATATGTATCATAAGAATATATAGATGTAAATCATTTAAAAATCAAGGTATCGGATCTATGCATAATTTTCAAAACAAGAAGTCCATTAATATTTCATTTCTGAATATCGTTACAAAATTATCTCTAAGAAATGATTCTGGAAATTAATCATATTATAAGCAAATTATTAAATGTCAAAGTATCAATTCTAATTAAACTATTTCAATGCAAAGTAATATATCGTTTTCGGAGGAATATTTTTCAATGCATCTTTTGAATCCAAGAAGAATTTCGTTTTTAAATATCATTAAAAGGTTATTAATGTGAAAATGAAGATATGTCGTTTCTTCAATAATTAATCACATTATTCCAGGTCAAAGTAATTTAGTTAGAAAATGTCAATTCTGGATAATATTTTATTCTATTAATAATATTCATTCAAAGTAGATTCGGAAATTTGTTTCATTACATTTGACATCTGTACATAACAATTCTAAATTTCCTTGATTATTGAATGGAATATATATATTTATTATGAATTTATTTCTCTTTTACTTATTTTAGTACCTAACATGATTACATAATATCTTTTAATAAATAGTTTCAAGAAAAACGAAAAGTTCAGAATTTATAACAAATAAATACATCAATCCACTTTTAAAGTTATAGAAAATATATATTTATCACGCGATTGGTTTCTTCTGGAAGCCACAGAATATTATTGGTTCTAAAAGCAAAAATTTTCCTTTTTCAAGGCCGAAAATTGTTGGTTTCTAATGCTTCTTTGCTAGATTTTCTGATTTAAATAACATAAATTCCTACAGTAAGACTCTTTTTTTTTATCTTTACACTTTTACGAATGCATATTAGAAATATAATATACATTTATTGTGTTAGAAAATTTATTGAAATCTTCTATGCAAATTTAAATATTTTTGAATAGCATATGCTTCGATAAATTCTTATCGAATATGTATGAAAATGTTTAGTAAACAAAATTCCTTTTAGACCTTTAGACAAAATTCCTTTTAATGAATAAATATTTGATGAAAATCTGAAGACTTTAATAATTTTTAAAATTACTTCCTGTTTTTGACATGAAAGTAAGTGTAAAATTTAACTTCCTCTTAAAATATACTCTGCATTACACATTCATAAATTGTGGAACATTGTTAACAAATCTCCTTAGACTTTATAGTCATTCTTTAAGATATCAGAATTTTTCAGGGGAAGAATTATTGTAAATAAATTCTTCTGACACTTAATGCACTTAAAAATAGGCAATTGTCTATGATTGGAATGAAGTACGCGCTACATTTCTGGCACTTGCTGATCTACTGACCCTAAATCTTTTTTTTTCTTTCGGATTTCCTCAATCCTTATTGACTTACATTGTTACATTCTCTAGTTCCAGGATTCACCTCAAATTATTTTCTATTTATAAATTAAATAATATTTTTTCAGATAGTATAGTTTCCACTCATATATTTAAGAAACGATATTCTTTCAAAATTATAGCATAACTGTTATTCTTCTGAAAAAACTTTTTATTAACAAATCAAAGTCCATTTTTAACAAAATCAGTGGTACATTTCAAAAAAAATTTATCGGTTTTATAAACAAAATGTTGTTTTTTTTAAATTGAAGTGGTAGATTATCAGGTATAATTACGAAGAAAAAGAAAGGTTAAGTTTTAATGTCTGCTATAGATATAATTGCACTAATTTTCAAAGATTAATACATTTACCCATATTATAAATAATACAAAACCAAGTTTTTACAACATGCACCATATACAATAGGTTTTCTTTTAAGGTCCTTCAAAATTTGCATTTTATATATAACTACCCTGTAAACAAACAAACATTTTACTCTCATTAATTATAATATGTCAAATTGGTAACAAACGAATTTATTCTAATAACGCATTCAATTCTGTTGTTTTTAAATACATTCATTTAATTTTGCTTTTTTTATCTCAATAATATAAACAAACTGGAATTATTTCTGATATATTTGCTTCTCAAATTATTCTAATGAATAGAAATTATAATTTACACAAAAAAGTTTTAAATGTGAATTTATTCTTTAAGTAACTTATTTACTTGAATAAAATGTTTTAATGTGGAAAATATTTGAACAAAAAAGAAAAATTCACACAAAAAGTTAAAAAAAGAAGAAGATATTATTTCAATATGTTAAATGCATACTTTGTTTACATGAATAAAATATTGTGATGTAGGAAATAATTTGAATAAATATTTGTTTTCTATTAAAACAAAAGCTGAGTTTAAATATTTTCGAATAGAATGAAATTACTGCAAATGCTCACCAATTAAAAAATTGTTTATTTTCTAATTTCGTAAAAGCTATGATAGTGAGGAAGGAAAAGGACTTAAATTTGCCTATTAGTACACAAATCTCATATAATAAAAATGGAAAATATTACACGCACACATAATATTAGAGGAATTGAATATGATTTACAATAAATTGATTCTCAAAATCGGAAAATAACTCAAACCATTTTTATTGTGCAGTATTAACAAAAAGAAAGAGATGATTAAACTGTGTTATTTAAGTAATTAAACAGTATACATGAAATTATTCTAAGTTAAATATATAAAATAATATTAATTGAAAATAAAATATTTCATTCGTATGTTTTTACAAATGAATTTCAAAAATTTTCTTTCAGAAAAAAACATCCAACATAAATTTTTTTGTTGTTTCTGATAATAACCGTATGGGAAAAAATAGTAGCTACAAAGAGGATTTTTTAATTTATTCTTTCTATTTGAAAACATGATAAAAATATTTATTACTTCCTTTTCCTTTTAATGTATTTACAAATTTAATTTATAATATCATTTTTCATATTAATGATAAAATTTGTAAGAACAATGCTGTAGTAATTTTGTGGATATTATTTAGAAATCATTCCTTATTCAATGTGATAATTTTCTAATAATTTTTCATATTATTTCCCTACAAAGTTGCAGATATAACTTCTCAGCTGAGTATTTTAAGTGATAATCACATAACATCCAAGTCTTGAAATATTCATCATCTAAATGCAAAAAGACATTAATATTTTTTTTAAAAAATTTCAAAGCTTTAATTCAAGAAAATGTACTTTTAAGGATTTATCATTAATTTTTTTTTCAAAATTATTTTTTCAAGTTTCACCAATGATATTAAAGAATAAATGAAGAAACAGAGATATCTAATCATAAAAGATTTCATTGTTCAACTAATCAATTTTCATTTATTCAAACTTATTGTTATGTGAGTGACTAATGAAATTAATAAAAAAATATGATTTTTAAAATTAAAAATAAAAGAAGAAGATGGAAGTAAATAAATTAAATAAATCTCTAAATTTAAATAAAAAATATCCTAATTCTTTTTGGAATTTCTGGATTTTCTACATAAAATAATAATTTATCAAGAAGAAAAAAAACTTAAATAAGTTCTATGAAGAGAAAAAATTACGTTTCCTATAAAACTAATACGAAACATCCAAGAATTATATGTATTCAGTCTTTAAAAAGGAAAGAAAAAATCTAAAGAATATGTTTCAGAAAGCTCTTTTTCATTTATTTGAACATCAAAACCGCTTGTCCACAGTCTTCAAATATCTATAATCATTTTCTGTGTATTATTCATCCAAAACGATACGCAGATCCAATGATAATAAAGAATGTAATAACAAATTTTGCCTCTATTAAACAAAACTCAGACAGATACAAAGTTATTCAAAAAAGAAAAGAAGAGAAACGAGGGATCCGAAATATTAATAACCTCATTCATATTCGCTCTTCATTTGTTTGTATTTAATTCAAGCTTGTCTCCAAATAAAGATAGTCATACAACATTCGCAATCGGTTTATTATCTGCAAGTAGTGGCTGGACAAAAACAGTAAAGGGGCAATAAAAATTCCAAGCATACCGCCTCTTCGATTTCCTCATCTTGTATTCTTTTTATCCATAATTGATTTGCCTATGACTCTCTTCTTGTTGACGGTTCCCAGTGCAGATTTATACTACAATCTTTTTTCATGGGTACGTGTAAGGCTAATGAATAATTTGGATCCACTGCATCAGTAAAGCAAACAAACTCTTTTCAATAATTAAGTTCGAATCAAAGCACCTTTTTTTAAAATTATATTTAAGATAATAAGATATTTTATTGAATATTTTTAATTTTATGCCATTTTTTCTGTTTAATTTCTCTTAGAACGATATTTTTTTTTTGTTTATTTGGGTTTCTCAAATCAAAGCCTTATATACTGTGTAATTCTTTCCTTCACACCAAAGATCTTTTAAAAGCTATCTTAAGTTTAAACAGTACCGATATCTTTCTATTGCGTTTTATCAATATACGCGATGCGTTTTCATAATTTAAGCTTCAAATAACAAAAAGATATTAGCATTGATAAATGAAATTGGAGTAAATCTATTTTGAAATGAAATTTCAAACTCAAACGTCATATTTCAGTCTAATAGGGCTAGTAATTGACAGAAATTAGATACTAGAATTCATAACGTATTTATTAGATATCAATTGAATTTTATGATAATAGTATTAATGTTTTAATTTAACAGCTTAGTTTGATTTATCTACTTGGTAATTATTATTTAAATAGCATGGTTCGCTAACTATAATCCTTAAACCTCCATATTGAATATTTAGTACATTCTTCTTTCGAGGATATCTTACTTTTTTTCTATTAATTTAACGATTCCATGAGTGAAAGAACTACTATCTTTAAGATTCCTCTTACACATTTTTGACTGTTAAAAAAGCATTTTTTTGTATATTTAATTTATGTTTTATTTTATTATTTTTTATTCTTCAATACTGCTTAGAAAATTATGATTTTTTACTGAGAGACTTTTATTATCTCATTGAAGAAATATAGTAACATTTATAGCATTTGCAAAAAAAAATGATAATAATAACTTACATGAATATAAAAAGAAAAATATCATCCAGGAAACATCTTTTTTAACTTTAATTTATCGTTATTAAAAAATATGAATGTACAAATATTATTCTATTAATTATGTGAGAAAAAGCATGAGACAAATAAAGTGAAGTTGTTAAAAAAAATGTGGGAAGATAGTTTGCCCATGTTTCATGAAAAAGAAGGGATCTTTAAAAAAGGATATTTTTTGTCTGCTTGCAAAAAGGAAAAAATCATAAAAATGAGCTGCAATCAATGAATTTGGAAGAAAGCGATTGTAGAAATTTTATTTCAAAAATATTTAAGAGACGAAACGAGATCCATGGTTGTCTGAGTAACGGAGAATTATATTAATTAATACCATATTTTTTTTTAATTTTCATTAATATTTCTAAATGTAGAATTATTTAATGAAGTTTTGTACAAGTGTGATACTTAATAATTGATTGATAAGTTATTTAAAATACTTATTTTTATTAACAGATAATATATGTATTACTTGTAATTCATTCTTTGACTAAAGATTTGATCCGTGAATGACAGATGACATTATACATCCAGATTTCAAACACTGATGAGTTTTAATTTCTATGTATTGCTAATATCAACAAATGTTTCATCGATGGAATGTTGCTGTCTTATAACCATGATTTAAAAATACTGCTATGAAAAAACCAAACCTGACATTATAGAAATTATCATGAGTAGAAACATGTTCCATTTGCAAATTCTATCACCATATACACATTTTTATTACTTACAAATAACATTTAAAGAATCCAGTAAGTGATTATAAGCTCACATATTATAGTATTTAATGAACAATTGTAAACCTTAAAATACATCAAATATTTTTATTAAGAGGAAATATATAATATTAATTCAAAAATAAATGATAGATTTGAGGAAAATAAATCATTTCCAAAATATTAGAGAAAAAATAGAGAATTTTAAGATCTTTCACATAGAACAGTTCAAAGATTCTTATAGAATACTTATGGTCTGTAAAAAGTACAAGAAAAGATATAGATAGAAAAAGGACTTTTTTTAAGTTGGTAAAAGTTAAAGTACTTTTTACTTGAAAATATTTATTTTAAAATTATATCAGTCGTGACGAATTTTTCTTAACGAAAATGCAGAGAACTATTTTTTTCCTTTAAGGCACCCAGGGATCTTTAAAATGAATTTTTGTAATTTTTATTTTAACAATTCGCAATTTTACAGGCATTAAAAGTAACACTATAGGAGATGACACACAAAAGTTTAAAGCATTATATTCATTTATTTATGAGTTTGGTGGGGGTTAATATAATATAATAATAGTGATAAATAACGTTAATGAAAAATGTTCAATGCACTCCAAATTTGCTCGTAAGCATTCAAATTTTTATTATTACATTCTCTAACACTTTCGAAACAAAATTTATATTAATCTTCAAGTTTGGTTAATATTTATATTTTGTACTCAATGTTATAAATCAAAAATACTCAAACTTTTTTTAAAAAGTCAGTCGTTTTAAGTTATTCCATTGGTTAATTTTGATATTTTGTACTGAAGCATTAAGTTTAATCCCAACTTCTATTTCAAAAGGGTTAGAGAATAAAATAATAAAAATTGGAACGCTTTCAAATAAATTTGGAGCACATGGAACGTTTTTCATTAACATCATTTATCACTATTATTATATTATATTAACCCCCACCAAACTCATAAATTAATTTAATGCTTTAAAATTTTTGTGTATCATCTCCTATAGTGTTACTCTCAATGCCTGTAAAATTTCAATTTGCTAAGGTGAAAATTACAAAATGTCATTTTAAAGACCCCTGGTCACCTTAAAGTGATACACACATTTTGACATATTTTAAAAGAAGTGTCTTCCATCTAAAATAAATTTATACTAATTTTAAATAAGTCTCACAATTCGATCGATATAAGAACTTCATTTTTACAAATATCATTCTTTTTTTAATCATTCTAACTTTACTAAAAAAATTTAGTTCTCTAAATCCAATACAAAAGAAGTGTCAATCGCGATTCGGTTCAAAAAGCAATATTCAAAGTCTTCCATTCAAATGCTCCTTAATAATTAGGCAGATGAAACTACTCAACGATCCATTACACGAATGAATTAAAACTATCCGCTGTTATTCGACACAAGCGACTCTCCAATTATTAAAATGCATACTAAAACTTTTCATCAATGACGTTACCTGAAATTGTCTTGTTTTAGTGTAGCTTGTAATCAGCGATAGGTTGGAGTGTATGACGTCAATAAATTTTTCATCGAGATAGCATTTCGATAAAGGAAATGTTTTATTTAAAAGGTAAGGCTGTAAATTCAAATTCCAGGAATAAATTAAAGCTTTGTATTCATTGAATAAGAATTTCTAATCGTTTAATCCTCCGCCAATTTATAATGTATGTGCCGTTTTGATTAGTTGTTACTGGATGGATTCTACTTATTGATGAAAAAAGTCAACAAACCAAAAAAGTGTAAGAGACACATTTTTAATTACCATTTGCCCGTATAAATTAAATGAACTAACGGCGAAATTTTGCTATCGTCAGTCTTAGATATATTTCTTAAAATTCTAATTTATTAACAAGAATAAATTTCAAAAATGTTGCGATATAAATTTAATGGATCCCTTTAGAAAAGAATAAAATTGATATCCAAATGTTTTACGATAATGCATCCAATCAAGTTCTTAAAATTATAAGTGATGCATATTAGTAATTAAATGCATGTAATATTATTATTTGTAGCAGTAAGTTTCGTTAAATTTTCTAGTGGCCTACTGTATTATAGAAAACTAACCATTTTCTTAGAAATACTAAGAATGTATGCCTCTTCAGTTGTGTGTTTTTTTTTTCGATTTTAAGATAGAAAGCTAATTTTAATCAAATTACAAATCAATCTTAATGGTTCTACTTTTTAAATAATCAATGATATCAACAAACAAATTAATCTTTATATGAGCTTTTTATGAGCTTCTAAACCGCCAATTATAGCAATCCGGCAATGGTGTAATACATTGATCTTTATTGCCAAATTTAAATCCGTCGCCAATGAGTTACTACACCGTTGGCGAAGACGGTATAATACGTAAGTACATCCCTCTCTCTCTCTCTGTCTGTCTCTCTGTGTGTGTGTGTGTGTGCGTGCGCGCGTGCGTGCGTGCGTGCGTGCGTGAGTGAGTGAGTGTGTGTGTGGGAAATCAGGTAGGGAGAAGATGAGTTGAATTTTTTAATTCGTTTTATTCCATCTCTAGTGGCCCGTATTAAGTACAGGTAGATTGACACAATAACAGAAGAAAATAAAAAGTTGTAAAAAAGAGCAGAATCAATTATCCGTAGTCTGATATATCATGAGATCGTGTCGATTCTGTGTCGATTACGTGTCGAGTTCTGACAAGAATACTAATACGTGTTTACCTTAACAAAAGAAAGCAGGAATTTGTTAAGAATCTCTTTGCATCAGCGATCACTCGGTACGTGGAAACGATGCCGCAATTTTTTTACAAAGCTACGATATATTTATTAAATAGAAAAAATGGAATGAAATCTATTAATAAGAGAATATTTTAGAATGATTTTTCATAGGTTGAATTAAGCTAAAAATTAGGAAATTAATTAGGAATAAATTACATTTTAAAATGTCTTATATATTTCGCAAACATTGCAAAATTGATATCGTCAAATTTTCCATGAGAAAAACATACTACATGCTAAAATTTCCAAACTCAATCTGCATTGTTAATAATTCATTAATTTTTTACTACAACTATATTTTATTTATTAAAACAATTTATTTCAATTATTCCATTTTTATTCCTTCATTCATTTATTTATTCATTTATTTTTTCAACTTTTTTATTTATTTCACAAAGCCCCTTCATTAATTAATTAAATATGGATTAATAAATGTAATTTTAAAAATAATTTATATATTAAGATAAATTAATTTTTTTCTTCCATAAGTTTTAACTTGAAATATGTTTTAATGTAACTTTATGCCAATAAAAATATTTTAAATGGGGGAAATATGATATTAAATTATAAAATGAAATAGACATATGACTTAGCACTGAGGTATAAGCTACTTTTAAGTAGGATGGATGTTAAGTCATCTGAGATTGGCTGCATTAACGAAGAATTATAAGATTCATGCTGATTGCTCTGGGGGGTTAGAATGCTCTGTTAGAGGTTTGCGGTGCCATATGTCGTCAACCTCATTTATCTTGTGATTAAAAATAACTTTTTTCGTTTAAAAACAGCCCTTATTTACTTTGCAAATGAAATATTAATGTTTGGAAAAAGGGAAAAGTAGAGTAAATAACGGGAAGTTTTGGATTTATTATTCGATTTAGGAATCTAAATTAGGTTTTTAAACAAGACTTCCTCAAAAATGCAATATTTATTCGCCATTTAATTATTTTGCCATTTCTTTTTTTTTTGTGTGTGTGTGTGTGTGTGTGTGTGTTTTGAAAATTAATAGATACTGCAAATCTCATTTTATGATGCAATAAAAACGATGTAAAATTAATTTTTCTTACGCATAGATAATGAATTTATTTGGTAGATGTGTTCTTTGTGTATGCACACATATTGTCGATTCTCTAATCAAATATTGTACTCCAAACTTAAAATTATTCTTTTTTAAAAATAGAATATTTTGAATGAATAATTTATGTAACTGATTGAAAACTACTTATAAAATAACTACTGATATGTTGAAGAATGCAGAGAAAAATATCAAGCCAATTGGAGAGTTATTTTTAAAAGTTTTTCTTTTTATTTTTGGTGTTGAACCTTTCTCCCTCAGCTGACATACGCAGTTTCTGGTTTTGTTTCAAAGAGATATTTCTTAGACAGCAAATAAGGGATTTAAGAAAGTGATGAGTTGGTAGAACAGCATTGATCTGCTAAAAAATCCGAACCAATGTTTGTTTGTTTTGCTTTCTTTTTCTTTTCCACCTTTTCGAAAACTGTATAGGTGTTTTTCCAAATCTTTAACGAAACGTTAGTACTTTTTTTTCTGGTTATAAATTTGTCCGAAAATAGAGTTTGTTTACTATGTTTTTTGACGATTCTAATATATTTTATTCTAGATAAATGCTAAAGAAAAAGAATATATGTGCACGACCTAGATTAAATTATTGGATTTATTTTATTAATATAATAAAAATAGAATAATTTTAGTTAGTCCTTATATAAAAAAAATTAGACTTCCTGATTTTTTACAAAAATTTATATTTATAATATTAGTTATCTTTAATTCATTTATTTACTTATATATTTACGGAAATTTAATTATTATTGCGTCTTTCCGTGATCTGGACATCCCGGTTCGAGTCCCGGTCCGGGCATGGTTGTTGTTCTTATGTTCTATCTGTGAGGGGTCTTAATGTGCCCCCCTGTAAAAAGGGGTTTTGCAAGTGAATGTGATGCATGAACCAGGTAATTGGCACTCTTGGCCCTAGCTGGAGCTTCTGAAAAAACAAGAGACGCTCAACCGGCTTAAAATCGCTGACGGCAGTCAGCTCGCTTGTCCATAACAAGTGTCATTAGTAACAACATCAAAATAATCACTCCGAAATATGCTGTTGAAAAAAAATGTCACAGTGAATTTTATTGTGAATATATATTTAACTTTTATTCCTTCATTCATAAAATTATGAATCCATTAGATTAATCAGTACTGGTTATTTCAGACATTTCATCGAAAAAAACAATGCCAAGCGAAATTTATAAAAGCATTTATAAAAAAATTCAAAGTATTAAAAACTGGAAAATCACCATATTTGAGTGACAAAAAGTATTTAAATATTTTGCATATTGATCATTCTATTTAGTAATGTGCTTCGTTATAAAATACATTCTTGATAAAACTACTCAGCATCACAAAAACATTACTTTTTAATTCTATTTAGTCCTCTTCAATGCAGATGAAACCAAAATGTATTGAAACTTCCTCTTAATAATATTAAATTATAAATAATTGCCTTAGATTGCAGATATAAAATGTATCTAGTCATCGCTATATAATTACAGTAGTCAATTTTAGCTGTATTTGATCCTTGTTGAAAATAAAAATTGAATTATGATTTCCAAACGTATAGCCATAAATTGAAAATTTGTTAATTTTTGCAAAATTAATTACTCCTTAGATAAGAGATTATTAAATATTCAAAATTACAAAGAGTTCTGTATATTCAACTTCTATCTTATATTTCTACATCTTAAAATGTTAATTCAAAATCTTTTTTTCTATAATTTTACAAAAAAAAATTAGCTTTCGAGCATAGAATCTATACAATAAATCTTCTATTCACATATTCGTTTCGAGACAACTTATTTTGGTTATAATTATCCAATAAAATTCCTCTAATCCTTTATTTAATAATAAATGAGAATTATTCATATTAACAAAATATTGGTTTAATACGTTTATCATTTCCTTTTGAAAATCCTAGATTCAATTATAATATAATTTGAATCATACAATTAGAAATAATAGTTTCGATAGCATGGTTGTAAAGAAATTTCACGAGAAAAAATGGAACATATTCTTCACGTTAGAATTTCCTAAATATATTTTTAAACGAAAATTTTATAAATTTCTGTTATTATTAAAAAATTCTAAATGAATAAGTTTCCATTAAGGCGTAAATCTATTAACTAAAAAAAGTCTTAACACATTAAGTTTACTCACGAGTTTTCTCGTGTTTCACATCCCATCTGTTGAGGAGCACTCTCGAGATTTCTCGTTTTTCGCTTTCCATCAGTTACGGATAGATGTTTAAAATGTACGTTTCCCCCAAAACATGCTGTCCCAGGCTTATGTCTTACAGATTATGGTCTTTAATATCTAAACTTTCGAGTGAATCATTCTATTTGTTATTGCAATAAAATTATTCGTAATTGCAAAAGGCCGCCGTGGCTTTGCTTATACTTTCGGGATAACAACTTCTGAAATAGGAGAAACGTTTCGCAATACATGTAGAGATCTCTACCACACATCATTACTTTATTCCCCAGAGAAGAGAGAGCCCTCCACCATAATGGGAATTTCTCATTCCAATATTTAAGGTGATTCCGTTTGGTGGTTATAAAATAATATTAAGTGAATTAGAAGAGAACAAGTAAATAAAATTATAAGTGAATAAAATAGAATTTAATTCATCAAGTGAAATGTCTATTTTCCCCTCTGTCTATCCCTTATTAAATGCCTGTTTTCACTTCTTTTCTTGACATTTATGCTATGCCAATTTATATG
The DNA here is from genome assembly GCA_026289955.1 of Argiope argentata. Classification (NCBI taxonomy): domain Eukaryota; kingdom Metazoa; phylum Arthropoda; class Arachnida; order Araneae; family Araneidae; genus Argiope; species Argiope argentata. The sequence continues at coordinate 1,499,160 of JAOUZG010019144.1, forward strand.
TAGTTTTGTTAGTTTTGTTTAATTAGTCTCTAATAGTTTTTCTATACAATAAATGACAATTTCATGAATGTTATAACGGTGACAAAGAGTGTTATTCGTTTCTTCCTTTATACCTCTTTAACTGTATTGGTGTAAATATAATATAAACGTAAAATTCCTCAACTAAAATAAAATATATATTATGTTTATATAGAAACATCACTCGAAATATATATTATGTGTCTTATAGATGGTTTCAACGAATACAATGAAATAAATGAAAGATTTTTGTAATAAAATATCTGGAATGTAACTTGCATTATGTTCTTTCTCACCTGCAAAGTGTTTCAGTAAAATTTAGGTATCATTTTTTTAAGCTTTTAAGATAAAAGCAGTTGAAAAGTATAAAAAAACATACAGTAAAATAGTTAAACATTTCTAGGGAATGAGCCCCTTGTTCGCTACCATTCTTAAATCCCCTATAATATCTACGAAATTGTGTTTTTTAACCAACTAAAACTGAATAAAACTGACTATTTCATTATATAAATTCGTACTAACCTATGCGCTTAATTATTAACAGTAACCAACCTTGCAGTAGCGAGCAAAAGAGCTTTTAATGTTTCTGGATAAATTATACCAGGGAATTCAACTCTTCCGTGATGATAAAAAGTTCCATTTGTGTTCTGAAGGAAATGAAAAAGCACCAAAATATATGCAATCTTCACTGAATGTACCAATGAATAAAGAAGTTACATCGTCTGATAAAAACTCTCCCAGATATTCAATACCATTCAAATATTTCGACTATTCAGTTCTTCTGTGAACACTTTTTTCCCATGTATTATTCATTAGATCTCGGATGTTTTCTCGCTAAATACGGGCAGTTTCAGAATTTTCAGGGGCATGTCACTTTAAATAACAAATATAATGATCTCATCGATTATTTAGATTATAAACTATTTATGCCGGCGTCCTGTCGCAGTAGTAGAGCTTCCCAGGTTCGAGTCCCGGTTAGGGCATGGTTGTTCTTCTGTGTTCTATCTGTGAGGCGTGTGAATGGGCCCCTCTGTAAAAAGGGGCTGTGCAAGCGAATAAGCTAAGGTCGTACTCTTAATACTAGTAGGCGCTACTTCAAATATATGCTTATTTTGGCAAAAATCCGCTAATACATCAGCGGGCTTGTCCATGGCAAGTGCCATTAATAACAACAATAACATAAGTAACTATCATAACAAAGATAAAGATGGAAGAAATATCAAATTTTATGAACCAAAATATTAGGAATTAAAATTAAACACAGCATTGTATTTAGAGAGCGCTAATGCTGCTACTACTAGAATACCAATGATTTAATCTAACATAGCAATAAACGATAAGTTTAAAGTGTGTAATAAGTTTTCTGTGCAATTAATTGTCTCTAAGGTCTCAATTTTCTGGGATTTTCGGGTCACGAGGGGTCATTTTTTTGACAATCTTGTCAGATCCCTCACAGAAAAAATCCCTGGTTTGAATCCCTGCCTGAGGGTGACCCTTGAAAAAGTCTTCAGGCCGGATTCATTATACTTCTTTCACTTTTGATCATGATTTTCACTTTAAACTTATCGTTTATTGTCATGTCAGATTACAACAATAACATAAGCTATTTACAAACAAAATTAAGGTTCACAAACATCGTGCACAAATTCTTTATAATTTGAATTAATAGGCGATATGTTGGATTGAGTTGTCTTCTTCTATCAGATATTTGCTTCTGATCTGATTGTTATGTCTTTTGTGATTGGATATGTCTTATCTTTTCATTAATTATTTTAACGACTTAACTGTTTTATCTTCTTTACTATCTAATAAGATGACACCTTCTATTTTGGAAATATTTTCTTATTTTGTTTCAAATGAAAATCCATTGAATATTTGACTTATCTAGGTATTCGAAGTAATTTTCATATTGGATTATAATCATTATGAATGGTTTATTTTTAGCTTAGAGCTAACAAAACTCAATAAATCGATTCATGTACGGCATACGGGATAAACTGTTAAGCGGTAAAGTGAAGAATAGATCTGACTAAAATTTATTCTATGTGATTTATATTATGGCTATTATGCTAATATATTTACATTACAGAGAAATTCAATTTTCGAAAAGAAAAAATTCATTTTGTATAGGAACAGAAAACGCTATTACGAATTTTCTAAGAAAACTTAATGAAATGTACGCTTTTATATAAAGAAGTTATTTTGGATAAAATTTTCTTTTATCATTGAATCGATATAAAAAAAAGCACTTCGACAGATTTTTAATTAATTTTATATTCAAAATAAATTTTTGAAACGCATTTAAAAGATTTCTTTATATGCCACCCAAATACAGACTTTTGAAAAATGGTATATCTATATTAATAAAAATGCAACTCGAAATGCGTTGCTAAGCGCAAAACTGGAGAATGGCTCGACCGATTCGGCCAATTTTTTAAAAATATTTTCGTTAAGACACGAGGATGGTTCTTATGTAGAGAAAAAAATAAAAAACTGCGTGGAAAATAGTTAAAACGACCCTTTTCTTACTTTCCCGACAAAATATTCATTTACTTCCCCTACACCAACTGAGTTAGATAGCAGGAAGTAATAAATTATGATTTGTTTAGAAAAAAATACGCAAAATCAGTTGGTTTTCAATCATAGATAACGGGATGTTTAAAAAATAAAGAAAATATTTGCTTTTATTATTAGTCGGTATGAATATTTAATCCATGCCTGCTCAAAATAAAGTCTGGGCAGGGAAGAAAAAAAAGAATGAAAAGGGCATGTGTGTGTCACCATTATTTCTTCTATGAGCGGCATTTTCCAAGCTGTTTTTAAACTTTCGCATCTCTTGAAAACCAGCTGTGTTTTTATTTGTTTAGTGTGTTTACATTTATGAAAATTTGAATCTCATTTTTCTATAAAAACGTGGAATTTTAGACCTTTTCCTCCACCATTTAAGTAAAATATCAATTCCGGGACAATCATTGCTTGGATAGAAAGAGAAAGATGAGTAGTACAACGAACTGAACATCTGAAAAAAATAATACAATAAATGAATCATATGATTAACAAAATTTGGTTTAAAAATATTTTGGTGAAAATCCTGTTATGAGACACAGCTACATAAAATATTATATGAAAATTTTAGTGAGCATTAATACTGGCGATCCGACTGGTCGCCAAAGGCGGCTAGTATTTAATAAATTCTTACTACTGAAACTGCTCTACAGTAGTTGTACTATTTTTGCTTCATCAATCTCTCTTTTAAATTAATCATTAATGTTGCACTCTGTTAATGATTATCTTAATCCCACTGACTCCAACATCAACCAAAATGACGCAGGGCTAATAACAGTCCTTTTAGGTTTCCATTCTTCGATTATCGTAAGTCAGTAGGCAATCATCAAGTACAATTAGTAGAATAAAACGCATCTATACCTGAAAGGGTGTTACGCCTACACTTTAATTAAGCCGGCAGTGTTCTCGGGATTCATCTTAGGATCATAACATATAAAACTCAATAAAGCGGGATGTGATTGGCGTAGCTTTCAAATCATGGCAATTAGACAATATTTGAACTATAGATACATTTCTGGAAGGATGATTTTGATATGTACCTTAAATAAGGGACCGTAATGATTAATTGGAATTCAAGTTACTAAGCAGTTAGATTTATTGGACATGAACAGTGGGAACTCATCTCCTAATATTTGACCTCGGTGAAATGCGTATGAAAAGTATATCTCTCTTTACTTAGTCAACAGGAGAATTTTATTTTTAAGTATTTAGCGCTGATGCAACTGAATTTATTATAATAATTCACACATTTCAAAATTATTAAATAAATTCTTTACATTCTCAACTAAAGTTTATTCTTTTCCCATGGTAAAAATATCAGTTTCAACTCATTTTGAAGCGGTTTAATATAAAATAATAATTAATTAATACAAATGATTGAATGTACATAATAGTTTCTATATATAGAAACTGTTTGAATTTTATATAATGCATATTAGAGTTTTTCCATTATTTAGTGCTAAGTATTTAGCGTTAATACAACTGAATTTGTTATAATAATTCAGTCTTTTCAGGTTTATTGATATATCCATTAAAGGCTGATATGAATTGCCTTCTTTTCAGAATGGTTATGCAAAATTATGGAAATAATTATCGTTTCCTAATAAACAACTTACGTTTAAAAAAATTCAGAGGATTTTTTTTAATTTCTTGTCATCCATTAGAAGTTTTAGATTCGTTAGCTTCCCCGCAGAGAGGAATATCTTTATATTCTTTTAAACTTAGTCAACTAAATACAATAGACTTTTTGGTATAGTCTAGGTTTGATTTCTTTATATTAATGCACCATTTTAAACCGACACTAGGGCTATTTTCAGACGGACCTCGCAATTTTGAACCGAGATCAAATGATGAGGATGATACTTGAGCTGGCATGTACATCTCACTCTACACCACACTACACCATCATATTACGTTTGACACTGACGGATTTAACATGCAGCAAATACCCTAACAAGACGGTTCTTTGGGGAAATCAGGTCTCAAACGAAGCCCTACGGATCCTGGTAAAATCTAGGATTTGAAATCTTAGAATCGGGGGGGGGGGGGCAGATTCAGTTAGATCAAAAATCAAGTGCTGTAAGTGGCTTACACTTTACTGTTGTTGTTGTTGTTACTTATGATACTTGCCATGGACAAGCCCCGTTAAAACATAAGCAGACTTTAAGCCGGAAATATGCGTCTCTTGTTTTACAAGTAGCGCCATCTAGTGCCAAGATTATGACTTAGCTACAACACTTTACTAAACATATATAAATATGAATCTAATTTAGAATTCAGGTTTAATGATTGGAATATTGTTTGCTTTCTTGAAATAGGTATTCAAACTCTTCAGTTAAATATTGCATTATTCATACATATATAAAGCAATTTGAAAAATATCTAAACAGAATTCAACTTCAGTTACCTCCAGTTGGTTGCCCATTAGAATGAAAATATAGAAATTTTAAATCGTGAAACATCGATGAAAATAGTATTAAAAAATTTATCATTTATTTTGCCATGTTTTTCTGTCTTAAAATATAAATGTATTAGGATTTCTTTTAAAGAAAAAAGATATCTTCATATTTTCAATTTTGAGGTTTTAAATATATCTTTACGTAAAAAACGCTGGATTTTATAGAAACTCGGTATATAATGCTGAAATATGACTGTGATATAACAAATCAAGAAATCCCATTGAGTTTCCTTCTTTTCAACTGCCTACTACAATAATTAAGCTTTTCCACCTTCTGAAAAGATACAACTTAAAACCTTTTTAGACTAGGACGAAGTACAGAACTTTGAAAGATCAGAATTTCAAAGCAAAAATCGAAAATTATGCAAAGAACAGAGCAGTAGAATTACGAATTTAAATAATCGTTGAATGGAACGAACAGATTTCTATTTGAATAATGTAAAAGTATCGAGGTATTCAGAATATAAATTAATTGCATTAAAATTTCCTTTTTTTAAAAAAAACCTTTAGCACAAGTTTCGTGAAAGACAGAGGTGGACGGAAGACTTCTTTCCTATTTTGTCCCTTGTTTCAATTAAATTTGCAATGAGTTCGTTGCTTTGATTCTATTAAAAGAAAAGGGAGAAAATCATTCGATACGGCTAATTTTCTTCCTTCTTAGCTCTTGGTTAAACAAATTTGGACAAATATTAGGACACAGTAGAAAGTTGTTTTTATTGTCTGTTATTAAAGTATGAATTGAACTAAAAAAGGAAAATAATTAGGTTAACAATGCTTTGCATAGTCATGGAAATTTCCATCATAATATTTAGTCAACAAAAAAAGGTACTCAAAACCCTTGTACTGTATATTTGTTGTTGCTGGCAACTTTTTAAGCGACTATTGCGTACAAAAAAACGCAGTTGTCAAAAAATAGCAAACGTCACTGTCAATTACCAGGAATACAACTTGTCATTCCGCTGTTTGTTGTGACTGGAAGAAATGAGCGAGATTTTAAATTGTTTTATGGAAATTAATTTATTATTAATAATTATTAATTAATTAAATTATCATACAGAATAAAGAAGATTTAGTAAAGAATATTTTTTTATTTATTTAGTACTGAGCTAAATATGTGACAAAGCATGATGATGTAAATTTCCATCATATTGTTTTTTACATAATACATATTTTTATTTACACCAAGATTTTTTTAAATATTTTTCCTTTAATCTAGAGCATTAATTACATCCCCCTGATTTTTTTTTAAAAAGAAAAAAAAATCATGCAAGGAAGGGTTAATGAAATCTGAAAAATAAGAAAGTGTTAGAATTTTAATCACGTGAGGTTATGATGTTTTCCTGTTAGATTGATACCACGTAACTTTAAAAAAATAACTCTCTCAAATGATGATTTAAAACTGAAGATAGCAGAGCGTGAATTTTTTTTAATGAAAAAACTTTATTGTAAAATAAAATAATCGTATATTCGATAATTTAATGTATAACTCTTTAATTCTGTAACGGATGCATATTTTACTGCTGATAATATTATTTCATTTTCAATACCCCCGGGAGGGGAGGCACCTCGAAATGAGGATGAGATGCTTCCGGCATGGTGGTTGGATCTCGCATCCTTGGAGGATACACTAACAAGTAGGGGTTTAAACTCCTCCCATCAATGACGGAACGTACTTCCTACGGGGGAGGATTGCACCGTGGTCGGGGATGGCCATTAGGACTCAAACACAGTTTTCACCAATACTGCTGTTGCGGCGTTCCGGCCCTTCAGTTTTCCGGTTTAAACCAGTGGATTTTCCTTGTAGGATCGGAAAGTATAGCTATAACTTATTTCATTTCAAAAGAATAATAAGAAGAAGAGATGATTTTTATTAAAGACTATCACAGTTAATAAAAGATTTGAAAATATTATTAGTGAGTTAGAACCATTAATACCTAAAGAAAGAAGTTAAAAATTGCCGTCGTATTCCTAAATACCTTGATTTTATCATAGATTAGATAGGGAGGGAAAAGAAATTACAGAAAAGGAGTGTTTTATTGATTTCATAAAAAAAAAAACATTACACATGTATCGCAGTGAAACCTCTAAGCTGAAAGCAGTAAGAAAAAGTTACCTACTTCAGACATAAGAAAAGAGGGTGGAGAAATCTTAAGGAAAAGAATAATATTCGGGCATTAGATGATTCCTGGAAGGAAAGGATTTATAAAAAGGATCTTCGGTGGATGGATATAGGAAAAAAAAAAGGCACAGTGTAAGTACGGTTCAAAAAAGAAATTCAACGACGTAAAATGACTTTCGAATGACTGAAGGAATTCTACGGAGGATTGTGTTAAATGCCATCAAACGTCGCTTAATGAGCATTTCGCCTGCCGAGTAATTCGTATAGAAACCAAAGGGAAGCAAGATATATAAAAAACAATTTTTAAATCAATTCCTTCTTAGATTAACAATGAAAAATTTTACATTAGAAACTTTTTATTAAATAATTACAATTGTTGTTCTCATGCTGCACTTCACAACGGAAGGAGGGATGCAGTAGCTTCTGAAGTTCTGGACCCCTGAGCACGCGAGCTCTTACAAACCCTTTTTAAGGGGTGGACTTCCAGAAATGGTACTTTAGATCTGAAACAGAGAACGATGACCTCTGATCTAGAACCCTCAGATGTATTAGTCTCGACATGGGGAACTTTGAGACCACGATAGATTTAACATCCACCACATAAGGGGAAACTTCGGCTGGTAAGGTTGAACTCGCAATCCAAGGAATGCGAATTCAACGCCCTACCAACCAGGCTAATCCGGCCTAATAATTACATTTATTATAAATAAATAATCAAAAAATTAGCTTAGTGTTGAATTTTCAACACCAATTGAGGATTCAGCGGCAATCGAGCCAAAGCAAAATGCGTGAATTTTCTACGCCACTTGGAGTAAGGCAATACTGATTAGAAATTTTTATTTTTCTTTATAACGAATTATTTTAATTCGAAAGTTTTTCAAAATGAATCCGAAAAATAGATTTATTAAAAATGTTTACTTTTAAAGCATTAGATAATAAGAAAATAAACAAAATGATTTGCATTAATCGGCCGAAAGCATGTCAAGCCTAACCTCATTAGTGGGGGGAGGTCAAACTGAAATCGCTACTTATTTGGCGGTGGAGAAATGAACAATTTTCGGTTGAAAGTTAGTTTTTAATTAGTTAATAAAAAATAATGAATTATTATTTGAAATAACTTTATTAACATAAAATGTCATCCACTATAAGCTTTTAAAAATGTACTTGAACTTGATTGGATGAATAAAAAGTAATTTATTAACGCCTGATAAATTAAACAATATATATATATAAAAGGAGAGTGTGAGCTAATTGTAGGAATTGAACAAGTGACTCATTTAACGAATGATGTTTCGCAGAACGAGTGGTGTCGGGACATTGTGATGTAAATACTGAATTAGTTTATATCAGTCTGCGTTGAGAGTGTGTTTGAATGGAGCTCTTTCATTTATGCGCAAGAATATTTGTGGACAGGTCCGCAATTGCAGAACGTCATTCTAATGGATTTCAATATATGAATTGACATTGATTTGTCGGGATATATTAAAGCATTTATATTACAATAACAACACAAAAATTCATTAAAAAGATTTTATCATGTATTTAAATATTTTTGAGATATTTCAACCCTAAAAGCAACGTTTAGTTTCACATATGAATCTTTTTTCTTCGTATTACTTTTAAGAAGATGAAAATTTATGGAGAGATAAAAACATAAATTTATAATATTATTCTACTGAAATTTCTTATTAAATACAAATTCAAACAATATGTAATACAATTTCTTACGTTTAACGTAAGAATTATATCAAAATATCCAAATCTAATCTTGGATTCAACTTTGAAGTAAGTCACTTTTCTATTGCCTACTATATTTAAAAATAGACTCGTTAAAAGATATTTAAATTGTCCTTAAAATCTCTAGAAAACAATGCAAAAGCTTTAAATCTTTCAAAAAATAATATTAACTTTCCACGCTTACATTTTCTTCTGACAAAAGAGAATGTGTGTCATCATCCAGTTTCACATGAACGTGTCTGAAGCTGAAGTGAGTTTTTATACAAAGATTTCACTCGGCAACAAAGTGTCTACTTTCGCCTGTCACCTGCTGTCACTAGATCACACGGAGGCCATATAAAGCTTCTGTAAGATAGAAAGGTCGTAAAATGGGAATGAATTTTGAAATATCATAATAGCGTTTTCTTGTTTCTTCTGAGATAATGTCAGAAGTTCCATTTCAGGTAACTGTTTTCCTGCCTTTCATTGCTTCAGTTTGGTAAACAATATTTTTATATGAGCCATCTTTTTTCAGTTTCTACTATTAGCTCATATATATATAT
>JAOUZG010019144.1:1508998-1530528 GCA_026289955.1 Argiope argentata
TTTTATCTCTCTGGTTCCTATGACCTTGCTACTTAGAAATAAAGGCACTGCGCCTCTAAACATTAAACATTATTTCTGTTTTGAGTTGCGTTGATTTTCAAAAGTTTGCATCTCTAATATGCCTTAACTTTATACACAAGATTCGTTTAAGAACTATCTGGACATATTTTTTGTGAGTAGCTAAGAAAACTTTATAGCAAACAAAAGTTTGAATGCTCAGTTGTGGTACAGAGTTGACAACCTAGGAAAGGTAAGTAGAAAACAGCAGACCTTCATTAACAAAAAAAAGAAATAAGAGTGGAAAACTGAAACAATGGGTATTCGTTAATTTCTAAGTAAACTGAAAATTTTCAATTAAAAACGAATCAAATTCAATTGGATTTGTTCAACATGCTTTACATACGAGCAGATAAAGAAATGGTAGAGCTGCTGCATAGGCAGCTACAAGCTAACGAAGTCAAGCATACTTTCGAAAAGGTATCGAAAAGAAGTCATGCATCGTCTATAAAATTTATAGACATGCATTAATCAAGAATAGTTAACTAGTCATCATAAAACTATACTAAACGCGATCTATAGCCCTTTTGAACAAGATATTCGAGATTTGGGAAAACATTGGTGAAGATCGAGTCAAATCCATGATCATGAAGAGAGTGTCATTTCTTCGCTAAAAACAATTTATTGGGTTACACTCTCCCCTGCCTCCGCATGATTTTTGGCTCCTCCAAAATTGGAAATACTCTTAAATGTGAAGTTATTTTTACTTTAGGAGGTCTTAAATCCTTGAAGAAGTATACAGAATTTGGCAAAAGATGGGAAGTTTGAAGAATTCTCAAAATAAATAACTTCTCTCATCTAAGATTAATATAAAGTTTAAGGTTAATTTTGTACCAATGCATATATATATTTTTTAATTTGGATTTGGATTTCTGGCACAAGATCCTGATATATGATATGCTGCATCAAAATAGCTTAAAGTTTTCTTAATGAAATAAAAAGTAATCTAATGGTATGAAAGTGTGGCTATGTACAAACTAGTTAAAAGTTAAAAAACGTGAGGGATATATTTAAACCAAAGTTAAAGTTCATGAATAATATTCACATCTCTAAGAAACAAAAAAAAAATGTTCGGATGATATGTTTCTCCCAATAAAAAATTGAAAGTAATATTGATGGAGTTCAAATGTTTACAACGATGATCCATAAAGCCTGCACATTTGATTAAAATGTTATGAACTGTTAAAATACCTCCCCAAGTTCCACATACTGTTGGAGGCTCAGCGAAAAGTAAATATTTATGCGTCAAGCGAGTATGACCGATGCGTTGTCGGGACAAAATTACTTCATTATATATTTTTTGGAATAGAGTACTGGAATACAGGGTAAAAAAAGTATTTTAACATATTGATTTTTAGAAGTGTTAAATTAGAAATTAATAATTTTATTTGAATTTAAGGATTGAGTAATGATCCTGAAGATGTATGGAAATTTGTTCCATGTTCTCATTTAGGAAATCATCAACACCACTGGAGAACTAAATGGGCAAGGACAAGTCGTTATTATGATTTTCCCGATTTGTTTTTTTAATCACTTATATAAGTGACACTTTTCAGTTCAATAATGTTGATTGATTTAATTGGGAATATATTAAGTGCTAATGGGTAAATGTGTACTAAGAAGTGCATTATGTGTAAATTTGTATAGCAGTATAAGTGAATAATATAATTTCGTTTTGATAACTGGAGAAGCGAATATGATAGTTATACAAGAGAAAGATACAGCGTTAAAGGGATGAAAATCATTACAGTAAATGATTAGGAAAAAAAACCAGAAAATATTCTGATAATTGTATTGAAATCAGTAGTTACATAATAAAACACAAAAATAGAAACATGTAAAAAAATTAAAAATAGAAAAAAAATGGTACTGATAGTGTCAAAACACAAGAAACCTGTCAATGCTTGGCCTTGGAAATAAATAAACAAAAACATATAACAGTTTTGATCTAGAGACAATACCACTAAAGATTTTCTGTAAAATCCTAGCATTTTATGAGATATTTAAATGTATAGCATAAGACTTAATAAAATGACGTTACTCGAAATAAAACTGCACAAAATACATGTGACTTAGAATTTACACATTCAATAAAAAACGACAGAAGTTAAGAAACTTTTAAATTTTTATGATCGAATTTCGCTGACAGCTGGTTAAAGAATGATAATTTGAATTTTATTTTAACAACTTGTCACCTCACAGCATTTTCCTAGACACCCAAACAAACTCACAAATGCATTCTTAAATTATGTCCTTTATGACAGGTATCAACTTAATGTCTTGTAAAATGATTTCAGCATTTTTATATTTTCCGGGGCGTTTTCCGAGTTTCTTACACCGCTCACGCCTGGCTTTAAGTGGAGTTTTTAGTTTCACGCGCTGCTAACTTTTTGCGACGGAGGGATAAAAAATGTTTTTGGAGGCCTCTCAACTTTATGTCAGCTCCGGAGAGAGTGTAAGCAAAAAGATGAAAAAATGAGGAGGGAATGTTTCCAAATAATGCATTCAGGCTTTTCGGTTCTTATTTATCTTCGCGTTCAATGCCCCATGCAGTATTCATCCCGTGAATATATCGCCTGGAATATTGATGGCGTTGTAACGTGCTGGCAAATGATTTGGGTCCTATTTATTCAGCAAGGGGGGGGGGGACTGCCAAATGTTAATAAAGATAAACACTCGCGGGAACAGGAAGTGGGAACAAATGATTTCATTTTCTGCTCCGCCGGCGAAATCATTTACTATGAATGGCTTCATTTTTATAGTTGTAGTGTATCTAAATTTATTATATCTATTTTATCATTCTCAGATTCTAGTTTGAGTAAACTTTTATTTCGAAATGAGTAACACTTATAGAGTATTCTATAGATTATATAAATATATTATTATGATATATCTACTCAGAATAAAGTTGAATATTATATTGAGTAGATTTATTTATATTAATAGTATAATCAATATAAATAAAAAGTCTTTGTTGCTATTTGCGTGAGGCCGAAGATTCTAAATTTTCCACAAAAAAATCGAATGTATTCAAAGAAAACGTACATTTATAATTAATGACTAATCTAAGGGAAGAATATTGTCAATTTTTCAATTGGCAAAATTTAATTAAATTATCAATAAAAACAAAATTGACCGAAACTTTACCGTTATTTGATAGTAACTTCGATTAAATTATTCTACAAATATATTTTTAAGCCTTCTCAAAACTCAAAATTGAGCAATTCTAATAACATTGGCTTCAGAATTTTATTTTGTTTTAAATTTATCATTATTCGATAAATTTTAGAATACATCAGACAAGTTCGAGCAATGGAAATTGGTAGATACTCCGTTGCTTGGCAGCGGCAAAACTTTTAACCATTCTAGTTTTAATTTTTGACATGTTTGTTTAATATTTCATCAAAAAAAATTATTGATTTATAAAGAATTCTAAAATTTGCTTATTAAGATAGTAAAATGGTCCGTTAAATCTCCAGAATTTTTACCAGAATTTTCTGCATTGTAATAAATAAGGTATTTTTTATTCAATAGTCTTTTAAACTTAAATAAGAAAATTAATTGGCAACGCCTTTTAAAAATCGTTTGGCTCATTATATATTACTAATATAAATAAATAATTCTACTAAAAGATAAAGAATGATATTATATTTATTATAATATTTATATGAAAGTAATTCTTGCTTTGAAAATAGTAAATATAGACATATTTTAGTTATATATATAAAAAATAATTATAAATAGTTATATATATAAAAAATTAACATCCTCTTTTGGATGATTAATAATCAACCAAAAGTCAACCGATTATCATGTATCAACTACATGACATTTCAAAACTTGCAGTAGCTGAGCTAAAAAATACGGCAGAATATATTAAGGCACATCGAAATTAACTAGAGGTGTGTGTTTGGAATTAGAGGGTCCTGTTCATCATTCTTTATATCTTATCTCCCGAAAAAAACACACATACTTTTCATTCTATATGAATCACCATATATTATCAGAAAAAGGAAACTCTCAGACGGAGTAATTTTTAGCTGCTTAGATTGCAAACTATAATTATTAATCATATAAAAATATTAATGAGCATCAAATTTTTGATATTACGTAAAAAATATATCTCTTGAATATATATATAAATTATTTAAAATTAAGGAAATTGGGGTATATGAATACCTTATAAATCCAAGAAACAAACAGCATTTCATTTCTGAATATCGTGAAAAGATTAATGTTATGAGATTATACTGGTATTTAATTATATTATTATTGAATTATTAAATGTCAAAGTAACTAAATTCTAATTAAATTATTGCAATGCGAGCTAGTATATCATTCCTTGAGTGCTTTTTTTCTAACATATCATTCATATCCAAGAGTCAAGAAGCATTTTTATTCTGAATATTATTAAAAGATAACTGATGTGAAGGTAAAGATGCGTCATATCCGTGGAAATTAATCATATTATTACAAATCAAAGTTATTTAATTAGAAAAGGGTAATTCTGGATATTATTTTATTCTCGATATAATATTCATTCAAAGTAGATTCAGAAATTTGTTTCATTACGTTTGGTATCTGTACATAACAAATCCAAATTTTATTGATTAATTAAATGAATAGATATATTTTATTAAATGATGGATTTATTTCTCTCTGACTTCGCTTACTACCCGAAGGTTTTCAAGATTTCTTTAATAATTGGTTACTATAACATACAATGAATAAATCTTATCAAAAATTAAATAAAATTTACATTTTTTAATCAAATTCTGTTATATACTTTTTTTATTTAAAATACATAAACTCCCCAAGAAAGATTTTTTTATCATTGTGTTTTTACAAATACGTGTTGAGAATATAACATGAATTTATTATGATATGGAATTTATGCCCCCCATGGGAGGGTATCTCATAATTATGGAGGAGAATCTTCCAATATGGTGATTGATTCTCGTCACCATTGTGGGTACACTGAGGAAGAGGGTCTGGCTCCTCTCATTGATGACGGGGCATACTTCCTTAGGGAGGGGCTGTACCGTGGCCGGTGATTGCCTTTAGGACTCAACCGCAGTTCCCTCGTGTAATGTAGTTGCGGCAATCCGGTCGTTCAAGTTTTTCCGTTTGCTTTCCAAAGATCGGAATAGCCAGTTTGTGGTTTGTGGTGATATGGATTTAATTGAATAACTCTATACATTTTAGATTTAAAATATTTTTTAAAGTTTATGTTTCAAAAGATTTCTTCAAAAAATTCTTTCACGTCGAATGTGTATGGAATTTTTTTAATTATGATGTAAGTTAGCTGGAAAGGAGGAATTACTTGGGAAAATTTCTTGAATCAAAACTCGCAAGAATATATAAGGGTTTATTTATAAATGTTGAATGAGGGGATGTTGAGAAAATTACTTATTAATTAATTTTATTAAAGTGTGCAAACCTCAGTTTACAATATCCTAAGAAAAGTGTGATTTAATTGCCTGATAGTTTTTCTAACCAGTTCATCCATCTAAAAGAAGAAAAGCTATTTTGGTCACATAAAATACTCGATTAGACTCAAGACTGCATTTTTCAATAAAACATTAATAAAAAAATTTATCGAGTGAATTAATGGAAATAATATTAAATTACTAGCCGCCTTTGGCGACCAGTCGGTTCGCCAGTATTAATGCTCGCTAAAATTTTCAAATAATATTTTATGTAGCTGTGTCTCATAACAGGTTTTTCAACAAAAGATTTTTAAACCGAACAAATTTTGATAGTCATATAATTCATTTATAGTATTATTTTCTTCAGATGTTCTGTCCATTGTATTACTCATTTTTCTCTTTCTATCCGAGCAATGATCGTCCCGGAATTGATATTTTACTTAAATGGTAGAGGTAAAGGTCTAAAATTCTACGTTTTTATAGAATAATGAGATTCAAATTTTCATAAATATAAACACTCTAAACAAATACAGACACAATTGGTTTTCAAGAGATGCTAAAGTTTAAAAACAGCTTGGAAAATGCCGCGCACAGAGGAAATAATGGTGACACACACACCCATCTTTTCTTTTCTTTTCTTTTTTCTATCCTTTTTTTCACTACTTTTCTTTCTACAAACTTTATTTTCCCTTTGTTATTCCTTTTTTCTTCCCTGCTCAGACTTTATTTTGAGCAGGCATAGATTAAATATTCATACCGTCTAATAATAAAAGCAAGTAATTTCTTTCTCTTTTAAACATCCCGTTATCTATGAATGGAAATCAACTGACTTCGCGTATTTCTTTCTAAACAAATCATAATTTATTACTTCCTGTTATCTTACTCAGTTGGTGTGGGGGAAGGAAATGAAGATTTTTGGCGGGAAAGTAAGAAAAGGGTCGTTTTAACTATTTTCCACGCAGTTTTTTAATTTTTTCTCTCCATAAGAACCTTCCTCGTGTCTTAACGAAAATATTTTTGAAAAAATTAGCCGAATCGGTCGAGCCGTTCTCCAGTTTTGCGCTTAGCAACGCATTTCGAGTTGCATTTTTATTAATATAGATTAAAATTATAAAAACAGTTATTACCATACAATTTTCATGCAATTAGGAGATTTTAATAAAATTCATTTTTGAGAAAAATACTCTTAAGGTAATGAAATTTTAATATTTATTTTTAATTAAAAAAACATGAATGGAAAAAAGTAATAAGTGCATTTAACTTTCATCAAACATATACATAATTTTCAAATTATATAGTATATAATGGCCGAGATTACCTAGTATGTCATTTCTTTTAGTAATTTTTAATATATTATTTTATGTTTTAAATGAAATTGATTATAAATTTGATTTAATAAAATTATCTTAAAATAAACCATTTCTTACATACTCTCATAAATTTTTAAATGGCTATAAAATTCATTAACTTATATAAAACTGATTTTGAAATATCATATTTTTCGAAAAAGGAATTGTTGTAAAATGTTAATTCTTTAGAAAATAAGAGGATTTTTTTAAAAAAAAGTTATGATAAAATACAATTTACATATTAATTTATTTAAAATAAGTAAGTGGTAAATTGCATTTTTAGTTCTAGTTAAAAAAATCACCCGAAACAAACTAATTAAGCCAGGATGAGCAAAAATTTATACAGCATTTTGATTATTATTTTCGGATTTATTTATGGTAAAAATAGAATAAATCATTAACTCAGATTTAAAATATAAAAATTTATTTTTTCGATCTTTTTATGTGTATTATAAATCAGTCATATTAATAAAAAATATTTCTGAAATTATAAAGATAATAAGTTTGGTCGTCATTTTCAAAATATAAAATAAGATTTTAACATTTTTAAAAGCTTTTTTTTTTCAATTTTTCCGAATGTGAATTTGGAAAAACGAAATTTAATGTAAAAACACAATAAAAGAAAACAATGAGATACTGTTTGACGGCGCTTTGTAAAACCATCCGCGCTTTTGCGCATGCGTTAGGATGGGTTTCATTCAACAAAATACATGTGCAAGGAAACATGAAGGGAGAAGATGCTTGTATTTAACATAAAAGACTCGAGTTTTATGAAACATAAACATTATATACAAATTAGTAATACAAAAAGAAAATGGTATTAATTCCCAGTAAAAAATTTCAGAGCAATTTTTATTTAATATAAGAGATATAAATAATAAATGATGAGGAATAAATAAAAAAAATTATTTTCTTAAAAATTGTCAATTACTTTTTCGCAAAAATAATAAGGATCTTCTTTGTATTAAAATGTTTCTTTTTTATGTGTTATTAAATTTTTTTAGAAAAAATTTAATTTCCCATTTTCTTTTCTTTTGCTTCTTGGTCACAATATTTAACCCTTCTTTGCATGATGATGGAAATTTCCATCATAATATTTAGTCAACAAAAAAAGGTACTCAAAACCCTTGTACTGTAAATTTGTTGTTGCTGGCAACTTTTTAAGCGACTATTGCGTACAAAAAAACGCAGTTGTCAAAAAATAGCAAACGTCACTGTCAATTACCAGGCCTACAACTTGTCATTCCGCTGTTTGTTGTGATTGGAAGAAATGAGCGAGATTTTAAATTGTTTTATGGAAAGTAATTTATTATTAATAATTATTAATTAATTAAATTATCATACAGAATAAAGAAGATTTAGTAAAGAATATTTTTTTATTTATTTAGTACTGAGCTAAATATGTGACATTGCATGATGATGTAAATTTCCATCATATTTTTTTTTAGATAATACATATTTTTATTTACACCAAGATTTTTTTAAATATTTTTCCTTTAATCTAGAGCATTAATTACATCCCCCTGATTTTTTTAAAAAAAAGAAAAAATCATGCAAAGAAGGGTTAATAATATTATGTAAAATTTTCTTCGTACCATTCCTGATAGTTATTTATCACTTTTTGGCAGCACATATCAATACGAAATTTTGAGTTAATATAAAAAACGCACAGAAATAACTTTAGGAATCAGTTTATATATAGCATTTCAAGTGCAAGATCTATACACAAAGAAGATGGCAATGAATCTCTCAAACATGGATTCATAATACATGGATTCATGGAATAATGCATGTTGGCACTAATGCAAAAAAAGCTATCCAATTATGATTAAAAAAAACCCTTGATATACTTTTAACTGAGTGTTGGTTATTTCATAAATATTGATTTCAATTTCGTGTGTTGAAATGTTATAGTATTTTCATTTAGAAACTGGAGTGCTAAATGAAAATTCTTAATTTGAATATAATAGACAACATCATTTTTAGCTAGTTTTGAGTAATTATTATCATTTTAAATCGTTTAAAACCGCTCGACATCTTTTGAAGTATTTTCAAATTTAATAATTATTATTTAGATTGTTTATGTTTTGAGGCGATTTTATACAAAAATTATATTCATAATCACCAACTATGATACATAAATTTTTAAGAATTGTTGAATACTTCAGATTTTTTTAAGAATTTTCTCAAATGCTTTTATGCTACATAACTTCAGCAATGAAAAACTGACCTCAATACATTCTGCTTTTGAAAAAAAAACGTAGAAAAAAACTATCAGTGAAAAAAATTATTTAACAAGTGTTACAAATTTAAAGATATTCCAGATTTTATTTCTCGATAATTTTAAAATATACCTTTTTTAAAAATTTTAAACTTTCCCGAAAGTTATACTTCACAAATTATATCTATTCTAATTCTTACCCTTTTGACTTTTTAAATTTGAATTTTCAAAATATACAACAATTCATTAACAATTCATAGGCTTTCAGATTTCTCAGTCTAAAAACAACTTCCATCTCATGATGTTATGAAGAAGCATAATCAAAATACTTTCTTTCAAAAACTGATACCTTACTTTTATTCAAATAATTCTACCCGTGGGAATGTCTTTCTTGAATATTTTATCTCCAGTCACTTTGGAGATAAAGCGATTTCATTATTTGAAAGTTGAACGCTTCTAGGAAAAGAAAACATAAATATTTTTATGCTAGATGAAATGTGGCTACTTTTAGTATTTGATTGCAAAATTAAAAGGAATGTTCCCTAATTTGTTCGATAACTCAGATTAATTGCCTTTTTGGACCACAGATTTCGATATTTCCACTTCTATGGCTGTTTCCTTTTAAATCGCCCCTCGTTAGCAAAGTTGTTTCTTTCCCGAATTTCCTAATAACGATACCATGGAGACAAATCTGCTCGACTTAATCATCATTTACTGAACGTTCCAGATATTCCGCTAATACTCTATGCCAGTAAGCAGAAAGATAAAAAAGAACTGTTAATTCTAAAAACTCGCGCCATGTGAGGGTAACCATTGGCAACGAAATCGCTATTGCCATTCAGGGAGTATAAATACTTAATCCTTTACTCATATTCCTAAAAATCTAATTGTGTTGATTCTACTTCCGAGTCTATCCTTTGATGTGATTGAAGAAGCCCATTTTATTGGTTGCGGAAAGGATTAAAATAACAATAATTAGCGTTCTGGAATTTAGTGGTAAACGTTGAAGGCACTCGTAGTTGTTGAAAGAAAGGCATAATTAAAATGAGAGCCAATTAAATGAAGTAAATATTAAACCCTATTAAAATCTTTGTGCCTTCATAGAATGAAGATAAATGATTTTCAGAGCTAAATATGAGGTTTTTATTTTTCGCTGTTTTGAAGATTGGAATAGATGGTAATTTGTTTTGAGCTAATTAAGATATCTCGGAACAATAATATTTCAGTAAATAGTCTTTAAATATTATCCAGTTTAAAAGATTTATCGTATAAATACCAAAGTAAGTATTTAAATTATTTATCGTATAAGTTATTTGAATGTAAAATGATGTATATATATTTTGTAACTAGAAAAGGGAAATTGGTTCGTTTCTTTTCCTAGCTATCAATTTGTCTAACACTTCTTTTTTATTACATATTTTTTCAAGCATTCATATTATATAAGTGACATCAATTTACAGTCATCATAAGCACTGAATGACTGGACCGACACAACAGAAAAAATAGGGAACTGTGGTTGAGTTCTAATGGCCATCACCGGCCACGGTACAACCCTCCCCGAAGAAACTAAGTCCGGTGATGGGAGGAGCCTAACCCCTACCTATTAGTGTACCCACCAGGTTGACGAGATCCAACCACCATACCGGAAGCATCTCATCCCCAATTACGAGACACCCTCGGGGGGGAGCTTCTGAAGGTATGGACCACTGAGTACACGAAGGCAGAAGTCTGACTTCTAGCTCACACGAGTCACAAACCTTTTTACGAGGCAGACTTCATTCATGCATTTCACTCATTCATCTCAGATCGTAATTTAGGTCTGGAACAGAGAACGATCACCTCTTCCTCAGTAACCTCTGTGGTATTACTCTCGACATGGAGGACTTTGTGACCACGACAGATTTATTGTGCACTACTCACAACACATACGGTATATTTCTGTTCTTGGAGTGAAATAGAGATGTAAAGGAAATATCTAAATAATGTAGAGATGATAAAACTTGGAGAAAGAAGGACATTTTGGAATAATTAACAATGTAATTGAAGAAGCATTAATTTCCTAAAGAAGGAGGATATTCTTGAATTAAAAATATTCATATACTGTAACACCAGTCAGCAGTTTCATGGCATGAGTTTGAGTATCTACTTGCAAAATATATTATATTGTATGATATATCCACGATATTATTCGACATTTTAAATACCGGTAAATATCATGGAGATGTCGTTACAGCGTTGATAAACACGTTGTGCAATTAGGAAATCTGCAAGAACCTTTTTAAAATTGTATTTTGAACATAAAAGAACTGCTTTGAATAAAAAGTGTAAGTATCATAGAATTCTACAGAAATAAGTTATTTCTGCTCTCTAACTAATAACAAAGTAAATGGAACATAAATATTCTTTTAAAATTCCAATTTATATTAAATTTGTCATACCTAAACATATTTTATTAGTTAAATAAAAGATAATAATTCCTTGCCCCAAAATAAAATGTTTTCTTCTGTTTTCGACAAACAATATTTTTAAAAAAATATTTATAATTCTGTCACTGAGTAATTTAAAAAAAATTCTACATAAATTTTTAAAAAATACTACATAAATTAAAACTTGTTATTGATGGCGAGTAAAGTAAATTTACTAAAATTACTGAGTAAAGTAAATTTTAAAAAGTGAAATACCATAGGTAAAGAACATTTAAAAAGAAACGTTTTTCGTTTAAATCTATTTGTAAAATAATTTTTTCTCAACATCAAAGTTTCAATTAATAAATTAAAGTATTTAATTTTATGTTTTTTTGGATAGTTTTAAAAAATCAAATAAATGCATCTTGGTATTTATTATTTTAAGATTTAAGTAATCAAATGCTTATTGAATAAACTTCACTTCTTATTAGGCTTCATTTTATTTTTTATAACCATATTTTCGCATTTTACATAAAAACAATAATTTGTTTCTTCTGGATTACATTTATCATGTTTAAATATTTTTATAACATATATACAGCAAAAAACAATATATAAATTAATCATACTATTGCTATTACCAGCATAGAAATAATTTTTCCACAAGAAGTTATTTTAATTCTGAAACTTACAAAAAAAAGGGATAAAAATTTTATTTTAAATGTCATCTGGATGAAAGTAATAATTATTTTAATTCGTTTGTAGATTTGATTTTGTCAGTTATCAAACTAATTCATTTGTTTTTAAATGAACAAAAAACATCCATTAATCTAAATGGGTGCTTTCTTTCTTAATTTTATAAAATTATGATCCGTTAGCATAAATAGTTCATTTTAATTCATTGTATTCTTGATAAATAATAAATACAGAATATAATAATCATTCAAAAATAAAGGAAAAAATAATCATTATTTTAAAAGAAAAATGGGAAAAAATTATAATAACAAGCAAATCAAATTTATGTGGCAATCTAAAATCTGTGAGAACTTAATTAATCCGGGGATACAAAATAATTATACATTTACATCGAAATTTAAAAAAATTTGTTATACATTATTGTTAATTCATGATAAAAATTATCACTTAAGCTGCTGTATCTATTTTTGAAAAAAAATTATCTTTGGAAAAATTGTTTTTAAAGTTAGATTTTTATTAAAACAGTCGTCTTCTTTTTTTCTTAAATGTCATCACAGTCCATTTAAAAATGCTTTATGAAAAAGAGCTTTGTTAATCCTGTTGTAAGTTTCTTAAAACTAAAATGTAAGAAATATCATTTTTTCAGTTTACAAGTAAGAATTTCTAAAGTAGTTTGTAATTTGAATAAAATTCTTAATTTTAGCTATATTTTAGAGACTTTAAAAATATTCACCCTTGATTATTTTTTCCAATAAGTTGATTTTTGAAATACTAGTTCAGACTTAATTTTCTTTAATTTGATGTTGATCATATTTTTTTGTAAATTTTACCATGACGACAAAAAATAAATAATAATAATAAATGAAGTTTTATGAAAACATATTTTTACAGAAAACAATTCTAACATGACTTAAAATAAAGGATTTTGTTTAGGATTAAATTCATTTTCATTAAATGAAACTTAAATCATTACTGGAGAGTCTTCTAGTAACAGTTTTTTAGAATAGAAAGTATAAACCATCTTAGAAAATTTTTGAAGACAATATTATTTTAAGCAAAAGAATTCATGCAGACTATTTTGGAAATAAATAATAGCAGTATTTCAATTGACAATTTTTTTACATACTTATCTTTGAATAACTTAATAACAAATTTTATTTAATAATAATTTAAGGGTTTTATTTTTTACTTTCTTCCATTTTTTCCAATACTTTTTATATTTAATAGATGGTACATACTAATATAGCCCTATTTTATCTTGATATTGTTGATTAGTTTTTAACATTTTTTAATTATACAGAATAATTATTTTAATAACTAAAACTAGCTAATAAACTTAGCCATATTTAATCTTGACATTATTGATTATTATTTTATACATGTGAAACATATTTTAAACATATTAAACAGTTTTTTTATATAACTTCAAAATATTCCTATTAATTTATGAATTTCAAAAAAATGCTCAATTTTTAAAAGTTTAATTTTTATATTATAACAGGCATTGAAAACAATATTAAATATTCCATATCAAATAATTCCCTTGTCAATAATATCAATATCATTTTATATTTTATAAAAATATTTTAGCAATTTAGAACAAGATTTCAATAGATGGAAACTTTAAAAATTAAGTTGTAAATATTTAGTTCCTTGTTGCATTTGAGATCCTAATTATAATTATAATAGGAAGAATCTTATATCCTGTAGTTTGAGGCGTGCTTTAAAAAATTTTGTTAGAATCATCAAAGAAAAAAAATCATTTATTTGCGGAAGGAGTTTATTTAGTACATTTTTACGAATACTTTGTTCTGATTCCAATTTGCTTATCTGATTCTTAAAATAATTTTATGTTTATTCAAAATAAACATCGCAAGGAGGTATTTACATAAGATTAAGAAGGCAATTCCTATTAAAAAAATAGGTTTTCATATTTGATCTTTATTTGGAACAACTTTATTTTTACACTTGTTAAAAGGAATAAAAGCATCATAAGGTGAAAGAATATTCTGAAAACTTTTATTGCTTCGGAAATAAAGGATATCGGCACTTTGAATTTTTTTATCATAATTTTGCATAGTTATGTTCTGAGCATTTAAATTTTTAGTTTAATATTTTGATTCCTCATATTGTTATTTTTTAATACTTTCTATCCCTTTTCTTTTATTTGGTTATTAAATATTTAAACTAATAAAAAAAATTTCGAAGCTGAAATTTTATTTTCAAACAGTAGTATTATTTTGTATTTTATTATTTTTTTGTGTATTTTTATTTTATTATCTAAGAAATCTTAAAATATCGCCCGACTAAATTTTACTAAATAATTATCTGACTAACTTTTATTAAATTATTAACAAAATAATAATTATTAAATTATTATCAGAATAATAATTATTAACTTATTATTAATTAAATATTAGATAATTTATCTAAAATATTCTTTTTATTTTCCCCTCTTTCATTTATAGAAAACTAGCTGACCCGGCGAACTCCATACCACCATCAATGAGCAATTTAGTTACACCATTTATAACTCCACAATGATTCTTCCGATTTTAATCATATTTAAATTGTTATACTAATATAAGGGAAAAATTCAATAAAACTACAAAAATAAGTACTGTTGTTGTTGTTACTTATGGTACTTACCTATAGACGAGTCCCCCGCTGATACAGCAGCAGATTTGCCTCTTGTTTTTGAAGTAGCACCAACTAGGGCCAAGAGGGCCGCTTAGCTACACACACACTCACCACATTTGCTTGCACAGCCCAGGGGGGGGGGCACAGTCACACATTTCCCAGATAGCACAGATTTGAGGATTTGACATGTTTTAAATCTTTAGAAATTCAAAAAAAAATTTGAAATTTCGTTTGTCTGACTGTTTATGTACTTGATAATTTATGAAAAATTTGAGCTTAGCAGATGAAATTTGGTATATGGGCTTGAGATCAAATTCGAAGATTTCTTTCAAATATGAAGAAAATCTGTCGATCCGAATGCAAGTTAACATGAGAATCGAAACATGTTGTTGTTACTAATGACACTTACCATGGACAAGCTTCGCTGATGCATCAGCAGATTTTAAGTCTAAGCTCAGCGTCTCTTGTTTCAAGTAGAGTCAACTTGGACCCAGAGTACGACTTCAGTTACACATCACATTTGCTTTAACTACTTTATCACATTTGCTTACACAGACCCTTTTTACAGGGGGGGGGTACAGTCACACATGTCACAGATAGCACACAGAAGAACAACCATATCCAAACCGGAACTCCCAGAAAACGAGGAAGACGCGCTATCTTAGTGACAGAAAGTCGGAAAAATAATGGCTTGTCAGAAAAACATTTTCTTTATTCAATTTAAATATACATTCGGGTTCATTCTCTTGAGTCAAGCACCTTCTGACATACAAAAATTTTTATTATTTGTTATCAGGTGCAAGAACAAATAAAGCGGTTGATTTACAAACACATGAGAATGCTACATATAATTGGCCATGAGAAAAACATGGGTTTTCTAGATTCAGGCTACAACCACTCAAAGATTGATCTTGTGATTTGTTAATCATCATCGCGAATGCAACATAAATTGGAAATTGAATTCGTTTAAACTCGATCAAATTACTTGGGATAAAGGGAATCCTCATCTTTGAATGAGGATTCCTTTGACCCCAAGGAATGATGAGGAATAAGAACTTTCCTCGCCTTTGAATTTTCCTTTGAGTATAGAAGCTTGAATCCCATTGATCATCAGTTTTTTCATCACAGAAAGCGTTCCATTGTATAGATTTGGTTGGTATAGGTTGACCACAGAACAACCCTTCGTCTGTAAATTGTGCGGTGGTAAGCCAGGCACATCCAAGGAGTTAAAAAATGTTGTGTTGTTACTAATGGTACTTTGGCATGGTCAAGCCTCCACCGATACAATCAACAGATTTTAAGCCGAAGATATGCGTCTCTTTGTTTTACAAGTAGCGCCATCTAGGGCCAAAAGTGCAACTTTGCTACACACACGTTACAACCTTTCTTAGGAGGCGGACTGCATTCATGCAAATTCATTCATACGACTAAGATCGTAATTTAGACCTGAAACAGAGAACGATCACCTCTGACTTAGTACCCACAGTGGTATTTCTCTCGACATGTGGGACTTTGCGACCAAGAACAGATTAAACGAGCGCCAGCCGCCATACACTCAGGGAATCTTTTGACCGGTGAGTTTCGAACTCGTAACCTAAGGAGAACGAGTCCTAGGCTTTACCAACCAGGCCATCCAGGCCCAGTCAAAAATTACAGATGGATAGCTCTTGACTTCGTCTTCATTTGCTACACAGTCAATAGACTTGAAGGGATTCAGAGTACCAACGATTTGATTCTGAATAATGAAGTCCTCCACATCTTTATTCTTAGCCGTCATAATTGCCTGCTCACTTAACCATTTGGGAATTTTTGTAGTTATCAATGACGTTCGGAAACATTTTGTTGATGAGCTCCTCTTTCGATGAAACGAAATTGCAAAAAATCCGAGGAAATGAAATCAATCCGCTCGATTATTCAACAGGAACTCGGTCATTACCGATGGTCAACAACTGCATGTAAAATTCTTCAGCAGATGGATCGCTCAGCAATGCAGCTCTCATGTTTGAAGTCAGTTTAAGTTTCTTCACATAACACCACAGATTTGATTATTTGATCGGCAGCAATCGATCTTAGAATGATTGGCGGTTTTCTGCGGAAATCGCCAAAGAAAAAAATAATTGCGCCTCCAAATCATCAAGAATCATTGCGCTTTTAATGTCCGGTCAAGTGCTTCTGATTCGCGTCTGTGCGCCATCGTGCATTCTTTCTATATGATAATTTTAGATACTACTAAAATTTTGGCTTTTGAGGACAATTTTGAAATGTTGCATCTAATCTGTTCAGAATTTTGTAGGCTTAAAGGCAACTTTAACGTTGAATTAGCCGTATGGCATGCTTCCAACATTATGGCCGTTATGCCAGAAGAAGCAACTGCAACCACAATGTCTGATTTCGGATGGACATTGATCAAAAGCAATGATATAAGGAATGTCTTCCCAGTTCCACCAGGGCATACAGGAAAAATAATCAAGTGCCTTCATTAATGTATCATACACTTCCTTCTATAGGGGATCCATCAGGGGTAAATTCATTTGAACGATTGGTCTAATTTATGTCTATCAATCATATTCACGTTCCCATTCTTGATTAGATGCATCTTTTATTCCACGATCTGGTTCTGACACTCCTTTCACAAATAAATTACCTCACATGAGGTAATATGTGTCTTCAATCAACAGCAACGCCTGATTATGAATCTCCTCATTTGCTTCAATATGGAAATTTCCTGAGCTTACACGAATTCAATGCAAAATGTCTCCTGACATGTTATCCTTGTATTTTTTCCCACAAGTCACTTAGATTGGATGTGAAGCAAGTCGAAAGGATCAGGGCAAATAATGTGCGTATGGAGATGCAGAAATAGTTACTTCAACCATTGCCGTGTCCTTATGATTATCATTTTTCAAGCAAATTGAGCTCTTGAAATGCAGCACGAAATGTTAGGCACACTATATCGTTAACATCTCGTAGTGATTTGAATGATGTTGGCCCTCAAACATTCACCAGTAACAACCGAAAAATGTATGCGTGTAGAAAATTCGTACATTTGCATTGCCAAATTGGCGTTGAAAATTTTTGCATGAGCAGTGTGGTCTTGACATTTATTTTTTCCCAGCGTAATTAGAAAATGATTTTGAATAATTGTTTTCCTGTTTCAAATTATTTCAGGTAAACACTGTAAATAAATTGTTTTTAGGTTAGTTGCGTAGGATAACCTTTGATATACAACCATTTGCTGCTTTGCCAGGTTAGTAATTTTTCGACAGCTCTTTGTCTGGGTTTAAATTACCGTATTTGTTATGTTACTGTAATTCAATATTATTTTTCATTTCCTTTGATTTTTTTCCTGCCGAACGTATTCCTTTCGCCTACTTTCAATATTTTCGATTACATTTCTCCATTTTTTCACGTTACACATTCCATTTTTTTCATTTATTGATTTTTTTCTATATTACCGTTAATTTGTTGCAGCGTTCTTCGTAATCTTACGATAGAAAACACTACTGCTCTCATTCGTGACACATTTGGCTATTTCTCTAAAATTAGGCGACAAACTATAATTTTGGTGGAAACATAATCCTAAGATCAAAATTAATTTTTTTCCGTGAACTTGTACGATATTTTAATGGTTATTCTGCTATTCGGGACCGAGACGAATCCAAAATAATATATATCATTAAACTCGGTACAACCGCTCTTGAATTATAAATGGTGAAACTAACACGATTTACGACTTTGTTTTATATATATAGATTGATAAGGGAATTGCAGCCATTACAATTATTCGGCTTGATAGGCTTACAGATGCTTCAATTATCTGTTGAACAGACATTCCTTAGATTATTTATGTATAAAAATCTGAAATATGTCATGAGTCTTTCGAAATTCAAAAGTATTTATATCACAAATATTTAGCTGTAAATAAAATTCAAATAATTTCTTGAAACTCATTTCTGTCAAAAATAGAGAAGTAATAAATTTAGGGATTTTTGAAGAGAAATAAATATTTTTTCCTCTACGTTTTGCTTTTAAGCAAATGAAATTTGATCATTCTGTTGTATTTGGTTTATTTAGAACTAAATTTTTTTTAAAATTTTGTATCAAAATTAAAAATATACCATAGCTACTACACTGCGACTTTATGAAAGTGTTCAGTTTGCTATTGAAAGAAATATTTTTTGTTTTGTTAGCAACATAAGTTATTTCTCAATAAAAATCCTACTTCACAGCGTTCGAATCTTTTTTACCCTTATGCTAAAAAGTATAAATTAATAAAGAAAGAAATTATAAGAAGAATACACATATTTATAAATCGAAAATATATTTATTATTAATATAAATTAGAAATACAAATGTACGCTTATTTATAATATTTATTTTATGATTACATTTTAAAGCTAGAAAAGTGCAATGGCAACACAAATTCACAGCAATGGCACTAAGATTTAGTAATAAAAAGTTATACCTGAGCCTACCAGATACGATATTTTAAAAAGTCATTGCGAATTGCCTTCTTTTAGGTTGTTTAATAAAAAAGATACCGATAACTCAAATATAAATGGAAAAATCATGTGTTTGCGTATAATTAGAAAGAAATCAATATTACTGAGTGCGAACTGCCTTCTTTCAGGTTATTTATTACAAAAGTTAAAGATAATATAGATGGAAAAACATGTATTTATGGATAGGTTGAAAGAAATCAATATTACTGAATATGAACAGCCTTATTTTAGGTTATTTATTACAAAAGATATCGATAACGCAATTATAGATGGAAAAACATGTGTTTGCGGATAAGCAGAAAGAAATCAATAGTACTGAATGTAAACAGCTTTCTTTTAGGTTATTTATTATAAAAGATATCGATAACTCAAATAGGAATGAAAAAACATATTTTTCTGGATAAGTGAAAAGAAATCAACATTACTGAATGCAGAACCATTCTATATTTACTTCAATGAATATAAAGAATGTTTGTGGAACACAAAGAAAAAGAGTAATGAGTTGAGATTCTATCCTATACCAAAATATAATGATTTGAAAACGCATTCTTGTAGATGTAAAAAAAAGGATACATTTACAATCATTCGCATTTTATGGATTATATTATTATGATTATATATATATATATATATATATATATATATATATATACCTTTTAAATCAATTTCTTATGTATCCACATGCATACGTTAAAAAGTTTTTATATTTTAACTGAACAATAATTGGTTAAAAACATCCATTTTATTTTACATGTATTTAAAAAGAAACTTAAAGTTTTAATATTAGTGTTTTTTTTTTCCTTTCGAAAAATATTTCATAAGGATATAGTAATCTCAAATATATCAGCTGATATAATCAGTGGGTGCTTGTCCATGGCAAAAACCATAAGTAACAACAATAACACAACAATGTCAAATATTGTGATTTCTTAAATCGTGAATTTCAATCATATGTCATAATAGATATTCATTTTTCGAGTATTTTGAAATCTAAGTAAGAATAGAAAACAAAAATCATCACTTGTGAAAAGTTAATTTTTCTACAGAAATGAAAAAAACTGCCGGCCGTGGGTTGAAAGTACACAATTTTATTTCTGTGTTCTTTCTTTTCTTTAAAGAAAGTTTTGTTTTGAAGAAGCAAGGAAAAAAAATCAAATTACCTTTCTCTTCCGACAACGAGGCATCGTTCCATTTCAACACCGAAGTTACTTTTTTCCACTTTTTTCTTCGCTATGGTTTCCATTTGGAAATCCTCCAATCGCATTTCTGTGATTATTCGTTCTTTTTCAGCTGTTTTTGAAAATTGCATTTCGTTTGATGTCCCTTGTTTTTAAAAATTATCATTGTTAATGTAGTCTTGTAATATGAGTTTTTAGTTATTAAAAATTTATCTTAAAAATTCATTTTATAATGAGAGCACAATTTTTTTTCTCGTTTTAATGGAAAATTTGGAGAAAGCAAATTTTATTTTATTCGTCTTTATTTAAATCATTCGTGGAAAAGTTTAACTGGTAAGAATTTCAAAAATAACTTCATAGAATTGGCCGGGATAGACTGGTTGATAGGGTTTTGGATTCGCATCCCCTTTGCTGCGAGTACGAACCCACCAGCCGTAAACTCCCCGTGTTTGAGGTGGCTGGCGCTTGTTAAATCTGTCGTGGTCACAAAGTCCTTCCAGTCGAGAGTAATATCACTGAGGGTACTGGGCCTCATTGTGTTGTAAAGAGGACAACAACAACTTCACAGTATAACTTCTTTTGTTTTTACTTTTGACAACTGGCTTTAGATTCTGTCATTAGTTCTAATTTTATATAAATTTCTGTTGATCAAACATTCAATATATATTTTGCTTCTAACTTTCATCCAAAATTTTCGCACACCTTTTTTTTTATTGCAGCTTAAACTAATCGATATAAAATAGATTAGACGCCTTCACACATTTCCGTTTGCAATTATACCTCGACTGCGAAACGCTTATTAAACAATCATCGAGAAACGGAAATTTCAACCCAAAACTTCCAAAGCGCATCGTGGTAAGAAGCATCTTTCCCAAGTATTGATCAATGCAGGGGAAATGGGAAGTGATCATTTCTTGCATTACTTTGAGTACTGTCATTCTTTAGTCTTATTCAGCGCGTTCTACAAACAAGTGCGTTGTCATGCCATGTCATGTCATGTCATGTCATAGATAGATAGATAGATAGATAGATAGATAGATAGATAGATAGATA
>JAOUZG010019144.1:1530538-1541276 GCA_026289955.1 Argiope argentata
ATAGATAGATAGATAGATAGATAGATAGATAGATAGATAGATAGATAGATAGATAGATAGATAGATAGATAGATAGATAGATAGATAGATATAGATTTGAATTTTATAGCTTTCATTAATTTTTTATAAACCCTTAAAAACATGGCTACGAATGAAAATTGCTCATCAAGTACATCACCTGACGGTGCAGTTTTATAAAGACCTTCAAAAATACTGCGACTACTATCAGACAGCGAGGAAAGTTCATGGAGCAGTTCGTCAGATATAATAAGACAGAAATATATTTTTCATGTACTAATAAAATAATTTTTATATGTTCTTATAGCATTAATTTCTGCAATACTGATAAAATTTTCAATAACAATGGTATAGTTGAAAATTTTATCATTATCCATGATTATTATGATTATGTGCTATGCTGTTGTGGTTACTTATGGCACTTGCCTTGAACAAGCCAACTGCTGATACAGCAGCAGATTTAAGCCGAAAGAAGCGTCTCTTGTTTTTGAAGTAGCGCCAACTAGGTTCAAGAGTACTAATTAGCTGCACACTAACCACATTCGCTTGCACAGCCGCTTTTTACAGGGGGGCACAGTCACACATCTCACAGATAGAACACAAAAAACAACCATGCCCAAACCGGGACTCCCAGAGCACGAGGAAGATACACTACCTCTGTGCCAGAAAGTCGGCTTATATACTATTTTTTTTTATTATTATTTGATGCTTAGCCGCTCTCCGGTGACCTTCACCGGACTGTAGCCACGTTAAGTTACGTTCATCGATTACCCCCATGCTCAGTTAACAATTACTAATAAATATTCCTGTAGATTTGTAAAATATGGCGCTCCCAATCTTAAAGATAATGAGAAAAATCTCACAAAGTCTTTGAACCTTCACTAATTAATACTCTACTGAATTCACATCATCTATTGAAGATATAGTTCTTTGTTGAATGCTCTTTGCAGTCATATATCATAGTAAAAAATGTAAAATTAGACTCTCTTGATAATGAATTAATTATAACTAGTTATGGAAATACGATGAAACCTTTTCAAAATAAAAATATATTTAACTCCTTCTCATAAAAAGATGTATCTGACACGCGCATCTAATTACCGAATTTTTACTTTCAAGTCAGCAATTAAGCCCCAGAATTAAGCATTTAAATAAGCAAAAATCAATTCGAAACGCTTTTAAATCCCAAATGCTCCAAATATTATTTTTTAAAAATCAAATTAACAATAAATGAGAAAAATAGAATGTGTCATCGAATTAGAAAGTTAAATGAATTCGTATGCCAAAAGATTAAATCAGTCATTATGATTTCACAAAATTATATCAAGCTGTATAATTTTGTGAACCATGTTATGAGAAAATGTTGTAAACTTTTCAAAATAAAAATATATTAAGATCATTCATCATTTACAGAAATATATCAAGATGTCGATCAAAAAAGAAATTGCTAGCTTCCGTATGGCTAAAGAAACCAAGCATTTGGTGGCATTGTTACTAAAATACCTCAGTGCTCATTACGATTAATAAAAAATAAGAGTACTTACGCACTCAACAGCATTCGCCAACGATCGCCAACGGTTTAGTAACTCATTGGCGACGAATTTAAATTTGGCGATAAAACTCAACGGATTGCACCATTGCTGAATTGCCATAATTGGCGTTGTAGCAACTCATAGGCGATAAATTTGGATGATTTAATATGTAAGTACCAAACTAAGTGTATGAATGGAAATATGCAGCAATTTCTATTATATATCATTCATTATTCCCTCCATCATTTATTATTTACGAGCCCAATAATGATGGAATATGTATGAAAGCCCATCAAATAAAAGACAATTTTCTAATATCAAGAGACTAAACCAGTAGCGTATTTCTCCTTTCAAAGCTTTTGTCAGATATTTATCTAGGATAAGAGCTGAAATTAATCAAGACTGACAACATATACATCGAAAAAGAAAGCCGCTATCGAAAAAGAGGAATCAAATGTCAGAATGGAAACCTTAAACTCATCACTGTCCCGGCATCTTTTACACTGTAGTTTTGAAGTAAGCCTTCATTTTTGTAAAGAAAAAAATATTTTGAAGATCCATAAATAGATGCGTCCAAACTTGAAACTGACATCTTCGATTTATAGCTCTTATATAGCATTTAAAAACGGAGATTCAAAATAAAAATAAATTTCATACAGAGCATTAGTAAAATATATTTAGAATTTTATCGTATCGATTCATCCGATAAGCTCGTGGCAAATATATTTTGATGCTAACTCAACGAAAATTCAAATAATTTCTAATATATTTAATTTTTATAAAATAAATGTATGGGATATAATCGATTATTAATTCTAACAGTACAGTTTTCTTTTTTTACTTATCATAATTTTATGATTTTTTTTAACCCTTTAACTGGTTTATTTTCCTTACTATATCTAATAAGATGAAACCTCCTATTTTGGGAATATTTTCATATTTTGATTCAAATGGAAATCCATGGAATACTTGGCTTATTCACGTATCCGAAGTCATTTTACTATTGAATTATAATTGTTATAAATGATTTATTTTTTGTTTACAACTATGAAAATTCTATAAATCGATGCACGTTCGGCCAAACCGGTTAAGTGGTTAATCTTCAAAAATTTTGTTTATCTCTTTTATTTTTAAATAAAATATTAACCCATTCACTACTATTTACTTCATACCACATATAAAATTGTGGTAAAATTAAAGTTTCATATATTTTGTTGACAGTGAATGAGTTGAAAAATTTATAAATTCCTTTATATATGTATGTAGGAAAGGTGTCTAGGGGTTGCTAAGTCAACGATGATAATAGAGAATGACAGGTCAAACAAACAATTAATTTATTTAGCCAAAACAAAAATTAACACTAAACAAAAATCACAACATTTAACTTATTTAAAAAAGAGAGAAAAGATTTTACTTAAAAGATAACAGAGAAATATTTCGATTGAAGGTTGGGACACCAATAGCCCTAATCTTAGTCCTAGTGCATCCGTTTAACGGAGAAAAAGTTTACCTCACCCTTTCACATTCCAAATGATGACTGACCTCTTTTCCGAAGAGAGAAGTTCCTTAAGTAGCAAAGCCGATACTCTGACGTCACTAACAGATGACGTATGAATTGAAATGATTGGTGTCTCGATCGATTTAATTAGGAATTAACAATTAAATCGATATGTAGAGAGCTGTATTTTTCACCAGTTTCGAAAACATTTAAAATGAATTTATCTTGGTTAATTGGAGATTATTTAGAGTTCTCAATATTAATTCCTACATGTATTATTTTCGTTTTTGGTATATTCAACAAATTAGAACCCCAAAAATTGCAATATCAACTTTATTTTTCAAAGTCTTTCAGCTGTTATATTTGTCGACATTTAACTTTTAGAAACACTCAGCAAAGAAACTAAATGACTTAGTTATTATAGAATTTAAATACCTTTAAACTAAAATGATTCTAAAGACTCCATTCTAATCGAGCACTGTTGTTCGTTTCTCAGACAAAATGAAGGCTTTTCATCTGCATTCATGCCATTCCACAACCACAACATGGCGTTCCATTACTTTTCGGCAATAATTCCCCGTCTGCTTTGAAACCGCCATATCTGACAATAGCTATGTTCCGCCATTCAAGATGGACGACAAGGCCCTCCTCCCAGCAAGATTTCCAGAATCTAACTGTCGTCTAATAACCCTGATTTGGAAAGCGCATCGAGTTATAATGCTTCCTACCGTTTTCAAAATCCATGCTTCTTAAATGACGTGGGTGAGAACTGTGAATCCAAACTTATAGCCCCATTCAGAGATAAATGCAGTTAATCTTGGCATGTGTCGTAATGATTAAATGCAGAATTAGGGAAATCAAGGGATGGAGTCCCTTTGCTAGCGTGAAAGGGCTGTTATTAGGTCTGCATCATATTTACTGTTGACCGCATTGCCGGAGATTTAAGACGGTTATTCTGGGAGAATTAGCCATATAATGTTAATGAAAAGGTCAAGAGAAAAATTAATTAATTGGGAATAAAGTATTTGTCTTAAAACGCTTCGAAATTAATTTTCTCTGATGATATTTCCCGAGAATTTATGTTTTAGAAAATAAAGTAGTTGAAGTTAACACTTTGCTGACCGTTGACGAGTTAACTCGTCATTGCACTTGCATTATCTGTTTCAATTTATAACACCAAGAGCGATATAGAACATTGCAAAAACTTGGCGTATCGTGTTTAGTCTTGTCCGACTCTATAACAGAAAAATTACTTTTCCTAGTATTTGCATTTTTATTAGAATTTTAGTAAAATTCCAAAAATTTCAACCATGACGGAACGTATCGGCGAAGAACTTTTTGGTGTTCCAATTCAACAAAATTCATTGGAGTTTTTTTAAAACGTTTATTCTCATATTCAATTACAAAAAAGTAGCTAGTGACATGACATAGTTTCTGTGTAAAATTGCCGGTCACCAAAGTGTTAAGATTATTGAAATTATTAATAATATTTTGAGTTTTTTTATTAAATGAAAATATTAACTCTCTGTGTCTAAGAATGATCAAAATACGTGAATTGAAACGAAAAAAGAAATGAAGATTCTTACTACTAGCTCTTAACCCTTTGCACTCCGAAAAATAATTAGAAGCAAAATTATTCACCTAATTCAAAGATTTGTTTATGATGTTGTTGTTACTTATGGCACTTGCCAAGGACAAGCCCGCCGTTGTTACAGCAGCGTCTCTTGTTTTTGAAATATTGCCAACTAGGGCCAAGAGTACGACTTTACACATTCGCCACATTTGTTTGCACAGCTCCTTTTTACAGGGGTGCACAGTCAGGCATTTCTCAGATAGCACACAGAACAACCAAGCCCAAACCGGGAAGATTTATTTATTGCTATGAAAAATAAATATACATAATTCTTTTGAGGTGAATTTCTTTGAAAAATTAATCTACATATCTTAACCATTATATAGGCGTTTTTAACAATTCATTTTTAAAAAAATAAACAAATAAAACGTCTAAATGATTCACAATCTTGAATTGCGAGTCAGAAGCGCCATCAGTGTGCAAAGGGTTAAAACAGAAAGTTAATTTTTTAAAATTGTAAAAACCTTCTTAAATTTACTTTCTAACAGAAAAGGAATCAAATTCATGAAAGTAAAGAACAAAAGTATCAAATTTTTAGAGATGTCAGCAATCAGAAAGATTGTTTTGGTTTGTTTGCTCTGAAGAATAAATATCTTTAAATTATTTTCTGAATTTAAATTTGACTTTTGAATAAGGGTGAAATAGAGTGTTAAAGCATTTATTAATTGCTAAATCAGTAAATGGGATCTTAATCCTTTTTTAATTAAAACCTTCATTCATAATTGAGAATTTCTCAGAAAAATATTTTATTTGAACTTTATTTAGAACAAAAACAATAAACCAAAAAATATTCAATGAAATATAAGGAAAAAAATTAAATTCTGCTATCTCAAATTTCATGTTTTCCTGTCAGATCATTATTATTTTTAAGGCATTGTTTGTTTTAAATGAACTAATCCATTAAAAAACTTAAAACAGTTTTGAAACAATCATGTGACTATCATAATATACATGCGTCGATATATCGAGAATCGGGAACATGTCGGATATTCACGCCAAGTTGTACGTTTTTGTAGTTAATAAGTCGGAAATATGAAAACCATCTTTATCAATTTTTTAATAATTGTACGTGGAAAATTGAAAATTGATGCCCTCAAAAAACTAAAAATGGAAAATGGATGTCCAAAAAACGATAAATCCCCAATTTTCTGTCCGCTTATTTTGTGACTTTAAAATCCTCACGCCAATACAACATCATGTACTCACACAATAAAAAATTGTTTTAACAACAACAAAAAATTATAA
Organism: Argiope argentata; assembly: GCA_026289955.1. NCBI lineage: Eukaryota > Metazoa > Arthropoda > Arachnida > Araneae > Araneidae > Argiope > Argiope argentata. The sequence continues at coordinate 1,536,465 of JAOUZG010019144.1, forward strand.
TAAAGTTTTTATTGGCTAAATGTTCGAATTAAAAATTAAATTTCTACTTTTAAGTGATTTTTGGGGGGATAAATCTCAAAATGCGTTCATTTTCTGCATTATTTTCTAATAATCCTAAAAGCAAAGAATTGATGCTTCAAAATCAATAAATCGCAAATTAGTTGGCTACACAGTTTGAGGCTTCAGAAACCTCAAAGCAATACAAAATCATATTCTCACATAATCACAACAAAAACTTAAACCTACAAAAAAATTAATATATTGAAAATTGCTATAAATAAAGTCTTTTACAAATATTCAATAAATCAATGCACGTACGGCAGACGAGCAAAACCGTTAAGTGGTATAGACAGTGAGAAAAATACAACTTTTGAGAAAATGCATCCATTATCAGGAAAATCAAAACTCAAATAATTTAAAATTGAGATTTACGAATATATATATATATATATATATATATATATATATATATATATATATACGTTTGTAGCGTAGCGGGTTCAGATTGAACTGACTTTATTTGAGGAGAGCACAAACAAATTTATTTACAGCTCTTACAGATATATACAGGATGACTTCAAAAAGTAAAACTTCAGAAAACGCAATCCAGCAATAATCAGCCACTTACAGCGTAAATGCAAGTCTTACGCGCGATAAACACAGTTTGCAAAATAGCTATAGTATAGCACAGCAACAGTAAATCACAGCGAGCAACAGTAAACACAGCGTTAACAGCAAACGCAAACACATCTCGCTAATAACAAGCGAAAATCCGCTAGTCCAGCAAAACGCTTCTCTTCCTTGAGAGAGCAACTCTCAACGAATTCACTCACTGGCACCTTTTACGGCAACCTTTCCCTTATATGGCCGGCCCACGTCACGAGAAGGAACGCTGCGCAACCAGAATTGTCTCGGGGTTACCAGAATATTCCTCTCGCCAAGTCACCTCGGCTGGCACGAAGTACCTTGTGAAGCGCCGCCAACATTTCCACCTTCGGCGCGCGTTTCGCCCGCTTGTAACAATATATATATATATATATATATATATAGATATATATATATATATATATATATATATATATATATATATATTCTTTTCATTTCTGCTCCATTCATCTCTTTATTTTTAATTAAATCAATTGAAGCTTTGTAAAAATACTGCGTCATCAGTTCCGCTTGCCGAGTGAAGTGACAGAATCGATGAAGTAAACATTCTTCTAAAGGGCAACATTCCGGCCTTTCTCTTGTCAAGGTCAACACGTGTGAGAACTCCAGTCAAAATTCTACACGTGTCAGATTTATGAGAATCTCAAGTTATGTAAGACTTGAGATAAATTATTTCCTGCCTTTTTTACGCCTTCTTCTGTTTTTGTGCCGCGCTGTGAGCTGAGTGTGCCTTGTCCACAATACTTGAATAAACCTTGCCTCTCGAGATGGAATAAAACGAACTTTAAAATTCCATCTGAATCGGTCGCGACTCTACCTTTAGCTTCAAACTTAAAATTAATATCAGTTACATATTTTACATTATTATTATTATTATTATTATATAATTAAATCTTAATTATTTCCAAATTTTTATCTTAATTTAGGCCATAGTAACTTCATTCTTAAAAATATTCTCTTATTTCCTGAGTCATTCCACCTGTTCTAGTATATTAGTTCAATAGAAGCTTTGTAAAATTGCTCAATCAGCTAATAGCCGATTAATTTCAACACTTCGGGGGGAAAGCATAAAAATCATCCAGCTAAGTACATTCCAATAAAAGATTCCTTTGATTCCCTTGCACGAGATATACATATGATTGAAATGTGTCAAAGATCCCTATTAAAATCTAAAAGTATATATTCACAGTTATAAAAGTTTCATCAGCTTTTTCTTATTCCATTTTGTGTCGTCCTGTGTTGTGCTCGTCACTTCTGCTTGTTCATAATACCTGCATCCGTTGGAAGAATAAAGTGAACTTAAAAATTCGAAGTGTCATCTATGTCTTCGAAATTGCCTTCTGCTTTCAGGAAATAATAATGTTACATTATATATAACATAGAGAGAGAGACGAGCACAACCGAAGTAGAACCAAACTGAAAGCGAGAAAAAACGAAAGTAAGGATAAGCTAAAGTAGAATCTCATATGTAAAAGAAATCCGGCCTGATAACTTTCTCAAGGGTCACCATCAGGCAGAGATTCCAAATACTTTGCAATTATCATATTAATTTGAACTCGAAAATTTTTAAAAACTTAGTTTTTGCGCAATACAACAGGGAAAAAAATATCTGTAATAATAAAATTGCCTATATCAAAACAACTAATAGTCTTATAAAAATTTATATAATAATGAATTCCCTAAAAACTATTGTAACATTGAAATTGTAATTAAAGAAGTCTATTTCGGTTGCGTTCATCTATATTCCACTATATTTTTAGCAGTATCAGCATAAGCTCTCTCTAAATATATATGTATTAATTTTCATATTTTACATTTTTAAATATTTTATATTTTTTTAATAATCATTTCCTTTTATTATTATAGTTGACGGTTCAGCTCCATAATAGTTGAAATTTGCTGATCTAAAGAAATTTTAAATTTATAATAAGATAAGACAAATATTATATATATATATATATATATATATCAGAAAAATTTTCAGCGAAATAAAACTTTAACATAAAAAAAGAGTAAAATTTATTCAGACCACACAAAAAATTAAAATCCCAAAGAATCTGAAAAAAGGACATAACACTAAACTTCAACCTGTATGGTATAACAATCAAATCAGTAATATTCAGCTATTCATATTATATCGTCAAAACTAATGCTATCTTGCATTTACTGGAAAGATTCTTAGATATTCCAAAGTTATTTTAATTAAATTACCATCGCAAACCCCAGTGAAATGATAATCTTCAAGCGAGATCTCGTTATGGCTTTATCCCAACTCATCAACTAGAAAGAGGGAATTTCTCCGAAAACCCAAGTTATAATTTAATCGTTGGAAATCTTGTGAAAATTTAAAGACTTTATCTGATGAAATTTCATTCATATCCTTCAAGTATTTTGGCAGAAATACTTCTCAATCATGTAAGCATATATTTCTAAAATTGCCAAAGATTTGGAGCATATCTCGTTCATTTTTGAGGAATTTAATTAAATTGTAGTTGAGCGACGATAAATAGAACATCAATAATTAAATAAGCGGTCGTCTAGAACTGGATGAGTTAAATTGAGCTTTAGTTATAATCACGTTCGAGAAAATGACAGTCCCGGCATTAGTTATAGAAGGTGAATAATTTCTAAATAGATCAAAATGCATTCCAGAGTTAAATGTTTGACTATGATTGACTCAAAATAAAATGAAGCTTTATCAAATGACGCATAGCACTCATTTAGTTATCTCATTTTTGTAACTTATTATTAACCCCTTAACCGGTTTGCCCGTAAGCCGTACGTGCATCGATTTATCAAATTTTGATAGTTGTAAACAAAAAATAAATCATTCATAACAATTATAATTCAATAGTAAAATGACTTCGAATACGTAGATAAGCTAAGTATTCCATGGATTTCCACTTGAATCAAAATAAGAAAATATTTCCAAAATAGAAGATGTCATCTTATTAGATAGCAAGGAAAAATAAACCAGTTAAGGGGTTAAATATGATCAATTGCAGTACTAAAAACTTTTATATTTTAATGAAGTTAATTGAAAAATAGGTAAGAATACGATAACATAAGTATATTGGACTAGATTTCTTTTTAAAAGCATATGTCACATTACATTAGAATATGTGGCATTAATCCTTTAAATACCTTCCTGGCCCAAACAATAGTACAAATTTTATCCTAAATTGCCGCTTTCAGTTTCAAAAGAAAGGTTCAAGCTGTAAAGAGTGAATATATCGGTTGATAATTCATTTTAAATCCTGCTCTCATCGTTTGAAACAGAAACTGGCCTACCAGGATGGAATTTACACGGCCGTTTGGCCCGGCTCAGTAGTCAAAGGGTTAAATCAAAAATTAGATTGAATTTTAACTCTTCTACAAATATTATTTAACTTAAAGGAAAGTATAGAATATACTTAGAAGAATATTTACCGTTTATTACAAAAAAAATTGCAATAAATAAAGGTCAAAGAATTAATAAATACACTTTTTTATTTGAAGACGAATCTCAACTATTCCAATTTTAGAATAAGACTAGATTGAGTACAATTTTTTAAGCTTCACTGTGTAATTTTTTAACTTTTTTTTTCAAAATGAAATACACACATGCTTAAGTTTGAAATTACTCAAAAAGAAGAAGAAGAAACTTTCTTCATTTTCGAACAATTTTTCATATTGAAAATAAGTATTATTTAAGTAGAGAAAAACTTCTATATTGTTTTTAGTAAACTTTTAAACAAAAGACACTGGTTCAGTTATTCAACAGATCATTTCTACCATAATTCATCACTTTGAGAACTTGTTTAATTACTATGAAATATAGCTTGGAAACAAATCTAACTAGGACTGTATGTGGCATTAATGCATAGTGAGAAATGTTCAAATGCAAACAAAAAGAAAGATTAAAATCCCCCGATCGTTTCGTTTGCCTATGTAATCTCTTTCATTTGTGGTATCTCTTTAATGTATGTTATCTTTCATCATTGTTATCTCTTCAATGTATATCCTATAAGTAAATTATTTAAGTTGCTATTATAAGGCGCTTGCCACGGACAAGCCTCACTAATACATCAGCAGATTTTAAGCCGGAGATATGCTTCTCTTGTTTTACAAGTAGCGCCATCTAGGGCCAAGAGTACGACTTAGCTA
>JAOUZG010019144.1:1553532-1569156 GCA_026289955.1 Argiope argentata
AATTTTTTCCCTTTTACTCGTAACGCATGCTTGGAGCTTAAGTTTTAATTTTATCTTATACTATAATACGAGGAATGGTTGCCAAGTCGAAAATCGCCCCACATTTCCGACATTTCAACATTCATCAGAAAAAAATAAGGATAACTTTGATATTTTTACTAAATACGGCATGTATTGTTTTGATAAATCACAATTGAAAATTTAAATATTCGAGTTAGCTTCGATACCTGTTTTCTCCGAGTGAAGCTCGGTCACCCACTGGTTATAATAAAATGATTTAAAGTTTGTATTTAACTTCAAAAATTAAGTGTTGAAAGAATATTCTTAACAAAAAGACAGGCTACTTGCCGCATTTAATTGCTTTTGCCTTTCATAGATTATACATTTTAAGAAACTTTGGTGGAAATCCACACATACTTAATCTTAGATTATCATAATGGATAAATAACAAACACAAACATCGAATCAGAATTGTCAATAAATTCCTGGATCCTCTTTATTTGCCATTTATGCACCATATTCAATTGCAACTTATATTAATTCAGTGCTTTCTATTTTTTTTATATTTTTATAAAAACAAATATTCAAGAATGGAAAACAAAAATATGTGAAATAAGTTTAAGTAATATATATAAACTGTTAAAAGTGCAGATATAAGCGCTTTTTACTTTTAACGTAACATTTAAAAGAGCATTGGCAGACATATTTTTTCAAAGAAATCTTCCAAATCTAAAACATATGTTCTACACACAAGCCATGACTTAATTAAAAAGAAATAAATTAACTGATTAAGTTCTAAAAACAAATTAATAATGCATGGAAGAAGATGTAAAGATAAATATACCCAAAACCAAGAAGAAAATTTATATTATTGCGTATTTTATTACTAAAATGTGAACGAACTTTCAAACTTAATTATAAAATAAAATTTGGTTTATTTCTATTTGTATGTGGATCCAAATTATTCATTATGTGATAAAATATCCACAAAAAAGAATTCTTGCATAAACAGAAGGGATTCTTGATCTATAATTATCAAAAGGAAAAGAAATCAGTAGATAATTGCTGGAAAAAAAAGGTACAAGAAAAAAATTAAAGAAGATTACTTGTAATTTTAATTGCCTCACTATTCTTTTTATCCAACCAATACTTAAAAGTAAACAACCGATTTTAAATGTCGTTTGGCTATTTTGTTTTCTCCAGATAAGACTAAATTTGATATGAGTAAATAAATTCACTAACCTTTTATGCCAATTTCCTTTTTTCCTTTTGAATGATTTATGTTCTTCAGAGTTTTGTTTTCTGGAAATGTAGAAAACTTTTCTGCATGCGCATCTGATTGTGCTCAGGCCTCTATGAAGGAATATTATATAGACAATAAAGAATGCAAAAGTTTTATTTAGTAAATTTTTCATCCAAAATTTTTAATTTTTTCTATAACAAGTTCGTTTACTAATTTGTTTAATCCATAGTTCGAGATACATACTTTCCATAATTCTTTTATGGAAAACACTATCTATTTCCAACTTTATACTTCGTTTAAGTATATTTTCCGACATAAATATTTAATTATTGTATATAGAAAATATGAAATTCTTGAAAAGGGTTCAAAAACTAGGCTCAGAGCGTATTTTGACTTGTTATTAAAATACATGTTTTTATTGAAAAACTTTTTACCACTTATTACTCATTTCAATTTTAAATTTGTTATATCTATATTAATAAAAATGCATCTCGAAATGCGTTGCTAAGCGCAAAACTAGAGAACGGCTTCACCGATTCGGCTAATTTTTTTTTAATATTTTCGTTAAGACACGGGGTTGGTTCTTATGGAGAGAAAAAATGAAAAAAACTGCGAGTAAAATAGTTAAAACGACACTTTTCTTACTTTCCCACCAAAAATTTTCATTCCCTTTCCCCTCACCAACTGAGTAAGATAGCAGGAAGTAATAAATTATGTTTGTTTAAAAAGAAATACGCGAAGTCAGTTGGTTTTCATTTATAGATAACGGGATGTTTAAAAAAGAAAGAAAATAGTTGCTTTTATTATTTGTCTGTGCGGATATTTAATTTATGCCTGCTCAAAATAAAGCCTGGGCAGGGGGAAAAAAGAATGAAAAGGGCGTGTGTGTGTCACCATTATTTCCTCTGTGAGCGGCATTTTCCAAGTTGTTTTTAAACTTTCACATCTCTTGAAAACAAACTGTGTCTTTATTTGTTTAGTATGTTTACATTTATCTATAAAAATCTCATTATTATATAAAAACGTACAAATTTAGACCTTTCCCACCTCCATGTAAGTAAAATATGAATTCCGTGACAATCATTGCTCGGATGGAAACAGAAAGATGAGTAGTACAATGAACAGATCATCTGAAGAAAATAATGCTATAAATGAATTATATGATTATCAAAATTTATTTGGTATAAAAATATTTAGGTGAAAAACCTGTTATGAGACACAGCTACATAAAATATTATATGAAAATTTTAGCGAGCATTAATACTGGCGAACCGACTGGTTGCCAAAGGCGGTTAGTATGATATATAAATATATACGTTTCAAATATAATTACATGAGTTTGAATACTGTAAATTTCTCATTGACAATAATGATAAATCAACTCTAAAAATTATAAATCAAATTTTGAAATCTCTTTTTTCCTTATTTAATTTCTTAAATGTGATATATTCTGTAAATTATCATTTTTCCAAAACAAAATAAATATAATACTAATATAAAACTTCCATAATATAAAAAATAAATAAAAACTGAACTCATTAAATTATAGTATTATTAACCCAAAATAAAAAAACATTCGGAATACAAATATAAACAAGAAAAAATTTCGTTATATTAACAAACAAAACTGGATATTTAACCTAATAATCATAATTTCTTTGAAGAATTCTTTTCCTTCGTGAATAATGATAATCCAATAAAACGAAACTCTTTATTATCTTCTTTGAAACAAAATTTCTAAACACCGTTTTTTTGGTTTATAGGAACGTGATATTTGTTAATAACACTAATGACATTTATTTAACTTACTTTAATTTTATTATCTATTTCTGTTGCAAAAAGCTTTTTGAAAATTAGGATAAAGTATTTTCTAATTTCTTAAAATCAATTAAATTTAATTTTTCATTCCCTTGAAACTTATAATTTTCTTCTTTCCCAGCAGATAAATTGGGATTTATTAACAGAAATTATTACTCTAATTAAAATATCTTTTTTTTATATTTCTGTATTTAATTTTCTCTGCAAAACTAACATAAATAAGATTTTAATTAAGGACAATCTATTTTCTTGAATTCAGTAAAAGTTTGACGTCATTAAACTTGTCTCAATTCTTAGCAGACGATTTCTAAGAATTTTGAAACTGTTTTTCAATTTAAAATATTTTGTTTATAAAACCAAACGATACTTGGAATTTTATAAATTAATACCTTTTCTATTATTAAAATTTTGTGGAAATTGCACTTTTATCTCATAAATTAAAATACAAAATATCATAAAAAGAATTTGGAAAGAATTTATTTAGTTTTATACTCATGTAAACAAATCGATAATAATACGCATATGTGAATTAAGTAAAAGTTTGACGTCACTAAACTTGTCTCAATTTTTATCAAAGGACTTCTAACAATTTCGAAACTGTTTCCCAATTTAACATATTTTGTCCCTTGTTATTAGTAATAATAATAATAATTTATTGCACTTGATTAATAGTCCATGAAATTTATAACAATAACGATTACAACAACAACTACTACTACTACTATCATCATCATCATTATTATTTTTTTTTTCAAAACACATCAGAAGTCTGAACTTCAACAATACATTCCAATTTTCAGTACTTACCATTAGTTTACCATTAGTTTTGGAAATAACTAATGTCTAAGCATCTGAGGAGATTTTTGCTTTGTGCTGATTCAGGTAATTGAATTGATCCCAAAAAAGAGAATCCTTATTGTCCTATAGAAAGTTGGACGTATGGAAAATTTAGTTATAGATTATTCGGCTCTTCAGTGACCTTGGAGAAGGAAATCATCATTTCCATCTCAGATTACGTCTTGTTGTCGGATCTAAAATGAGTTGCATCCTTATTCCTTATATTTTCCTACTATTTGGAGTTTTTATTTACCCCATAACGGTTTATTTTCCTTACTATCCAATAAGATGACACCTTCTATTTTGGGAATATTTTCTTTTTTTATTTTATTCAAATGGAACTCCGTGGAATACTTGGCTTATCTACGTATTCTAAGTCATTTTACAATTAAATTATAATTGTTATGAATGATTTATTTTTTGTTTACAACTATCAAAATTCGATAAATCGATGCACGTACGGGGTGCTGGCAAACCGGTTAAGTTTAATCGCAAAGAAGTCCCTATACATTCATGAATCTGAAGACCAAGATATTAGTGTGTCGCATATTCCACTCAATATAGAAATTGTCTTGGTGGACTACATACTTTTTATAGCAAGTCGATTAAAATATAATCTATCAGAAAATTTATCCTTATGTGAGAATATGACTATAACGGTTTTAGAAATTATGTAATAAACTATAATTAGAGAAGATACTTTGCATTTTTAATAATTTTTTTGTGTTCATATTTTGGAGGAATGGTGAGAATTTAATTACAATACACAATATACAGTATATTTGGAGTACTATCATTCGTTTTAGTGACATAAATTAGCTATCGTTTATTTAGAGAAAATACTGCCTTTGAAACTAATTTTAAACATCCGATAAAATGACTGTAAATACACCAAATTTGATTAATCGTTTATTGATAAAGAAAGTTAATTATTTTATTCGACTGCGTTAATAACCCTAAGTTAAGAGTATTAATAAATCAAATTATTGATTAATTTAATAATAAGGAAGGCTAATAAATCTATTTTATTATATTAATTTACTATCTAAAGCAGAGCCAATCTCTTTTGACTTGAGAAGTAATCAAATGTTTGCCAATTATTATTTTAAACCTATACCTTTATTTATCCAACCATTCTCTGTAAAATACATTTCTTGGTTTCAGATTGCTAGACTTTATAGTGACCGATTGTGTAATATTCTTCTGTTTATAGACAGAAAATTCTAATTAAATTTCTAATTCTAATTTGATTTTCAATGGAGTTTAAATTCCTATTGTATACTTGCACTTTATGAAGGTTCGATTTCAAGTGCAGGTAGTATTTTCTTTTCAATAATATTCCGTGCTCATCGATCCATTCCCTATCTATACTGCTGAAGCTATAGTTATGTCTTATACATTGCAGAGTGTCTCGAAGGAATCATGCGTCAAATATGAATATATATTGATACCTTGAGGTTTTTTTCTACAAATTTATTTCTCAATTTTGTCTTTTTGTAGAATTCCTCTCAGATTGTCATAGATTTTCTTATTAAATCTGCAAATTCTAATTAACAGAACAATTCCTTTCATCCGTTTCCAAATGTTACATCAGGAAGCATATTTACAAAATATAGCAACAACAGTGGAATTTGCAATTAAATATCATTTGACATTGCTTACAATCCACTCTCCAAAGAGCAGCTAAAGTGTCAGTTTATAGTTAAAAGATGTTGTGTAACACACATCAGCTCTTACTTTGTGATGAAACGGTTTACATCTTCCTTTCATGACAAAGACCTTAATTTACATGCGTTTTAATCTAACGCCAAACTTTTAACTTACAACATCAATAATTTTTGATGCACCAGATATTTTGATATACGATGGTATATAAAGTTTCATTAGAAATAACTCATTAATATAATATTCTCTGTTTATTGCAGTTAATTGGTTATTTACATCATATACAATTAAATTTATCGAGTATTATTTCGTTTTAATAGTTCAAAACATCTTATCAAAACGAGTCGATTATGTTGAATTTTGAAACATTCAAGAGGATATTATGCTATCATATACTCATATTTTTAATATTGTTACGTTTTTAGCGTAGCGGGTTCGGATTGAATGGACTTTTCTTGAGAACAGCACAAACAAATTTTTTTCAGCTATTTACAGGACGACTCGATAAAGGAAAACTTCAGATAAACACAATCCAGCAGTCAACAGTCCCTAGCAGCGTAAATACAAGCCTTACGCACAATAAACAGACTGCAAAACAGCTATCGTATAGCACAGCAAACAGTAAATTCCAGAGAGCTCAATTATAAAACGTTAACAGCAAACGTAAACACAGATCTCAAATAACAAACGAGAAAAGTTATCCGCTCGTCCAACAAGTCGCTACTCTTTCGCCAGGAACTATTCAAACTGCGGCAACCCGTCCCTTATATAACCAAGCGGGGGAGCGCACAGGAGCACGCGAAACTTCGGAAAACACCGTGAACAATCCAGCGGTCGCCAGAATATTCCTCTCGCTAAATCAATTCGGCTGGCACGAATCTCCTCGTCAACCGTCGCCAACGCTTTCTATTTCGTCTCGCGTTAGTTGTGGTCGCCCGCTTGTAACAATGTGTACTCGGCCCAGCATAGTTGCTTTTTGTTTTAAAGCCAACATTCATCTCGTCTAAAAGATTTTGTTCTGCTTGCAGAAAAAGGACAATGAAAACTGTTTTATTTTACTGATATATAATGTATGTATGTTTCATATTTAGAAATATGATGCTATATTCTTATAAGAATTATATCAACTTTTTTATGAAAATGCAATAAAAAATCTCTGATTGAGATAACGAGAAAAAAACTTTCTGTTCTGAAAACTAAATAATTTCCAAGAATATACCACTAAGAAAGCGTTACTCCAACTGTGAGTCATCAGTGATATTTTTGTGAATATCGAAATCTCAAATATTCACGCATTATTTCTCTACTTGCTAAAAATGACTTAATATTAAACATACTTTAGCTATATTAAAAATATAATATTATAATATAAAAATATATTTATAAATTTTAATTTTATAATATAATATTATAAAATTACATTTAATAATAAATGGGTGTAGGGTCTTTCCACATGGACCACAAAGATCTCTCAAAAAACATATTCAAGCATGTGTTTCTATTTCAAAATTCAATACAAGGATATACAGATCCGTAAAGTTTAAAAACTTTTGAACTGAGTACTAGCTACATAAATATTACTTGTACAATGAAAATACAACAAACAGCTGGTAATAGTACTTCCTTTCATTTAAAAGTATTGAGTGAATTGTGCTTCTCCAAAGCAATGAGTGAAACCTAAATTCTTTATGAACTTCGACTTCATTAATTGCCAAACTCCATCCTATTTATCATTTTTTTACATTCTAAATACATTTGTACAGTTTATAAAAATTTGAAATTTTGAACTTAAAAAATATTTTTTTAAATCAATTAAATATACATAATATGAAATGACTATGGAATGCTGTAAAATATGCAATGAATATGCAAACCATGACTTACATGAGCATCAAATAATTAAGATTCAACCTCTATTTTCAATTTTATTCTCAATGTCAGATTCTATATAAATGAATTTAATATCAAAACCTGTCTTCTTCTTTAAAATAATTATCAAATAATATTAAATATACAATATTAAATTAGATTTAAATAACAGTGATACTCTAAGAAAATCTTCTAAATGCTTTTATGCGTTAGAATTCAAGACCACACATATGGCAGTATAATATCCTAATTATTTATATGACTGAATTACAAGCTGTCAATTATTCTCTTCCTACCTAGGATTCGCTTTATAACACTGGCGTATCCTGTTAATACCTGCCTTGAGTGAAGTGTCTATTCATTCGTAGACAGTTGAAAAGGATGGGAGCGTCACTTCAAAAGAGCCCCAAAGTCTCGAAAGTGTTGAAAAGCAGAGCCAGTGATGCGAATAAATCTGCGAAGGATGAGGACTGGAATTAACTCGGTGTAATCGATCCACTTAACCTCTGTAACAGAGGTCAGAGGGTGTGTCTCTTTTGTCCACCAATAAAAGCCCATTATCATCACCCGTTAATCTAAGATGTCTGGTGGGGGAATTATAGACTCAAGTCCAGAGTAGAGTTGAATCAACTTTATGTAAATCAGAACTAGACACTGTGATTTATTCCACTCAATTGATAAGTAACTTATTTATATGAGACAAAGAATTTGTATCAGACAATACTGATTATCATGGGAATAGGAATATCCTTCACATGATCACATCTTCTACATATTGCAAACTGATCCTTGCTGCGCTTGTACTTTATCTAAATGGAACAATAACACTGTTTTGAAGCAATTTTAAGCAAATAATATTTTTTAAAAATTAAATCAATTTCTACTTAGGATTACTAAGAAAAATTTAATTTTAGTTAATTTTATTAAATAATTATAATTAATATAAATAATTGATCAAAATGTTATGCCTAGTAAAAACTAAATTAAGTCAGTAGTAGTTAAAAATGAATCGGAACAAACTCAGAACACAATTAGAATACTCTCAATTGGCGCTGAAAATTCGACGCCTATTGAGGCAATGCAAATGCGTGAATTTTCTTCGCCAGTTGGCTTAACGAAGGTAAATTCGCAATTTGTAATTGTCTTTATTTTTTTATTTTAGTTCCAAAGTATTTCAAAATGAATCCGAAAGATTGATTAATTAGCAATGTTTAGTTTTAAACGCATCAAACACTAATAAAATATACGAAGTCGTTTGAAAAAATCAGCCTAAAGCATGTTAAGTCTAATCTCATTAGTTTGGAGAAAAAACAAATTGAATTCGTTACTTATTTGGAGATGGCGAAAATGAAGAATTTTGGAGAGAAAGTTAGTTTTTCATTAATTAATGAAAAATAACGAATTAATATTTGGAAAAAAAACTGTATTAACATCAAATGTCATCCACTACATGTTTTAAAAAATTTACTTGAACTTGAGTGGATGATTAAAAAGCATTTTATTAACGATAGAAATTTTAAAACAAGATATATATGGAAAATGTGGGAACTAATAGTAGGAATTGAAAAAATGTCTTAAACTGATGATTGTTTAAATATTCTATTCTATTTTGAGAGCTATATTTTTATTTTGAAAACAAAGTACCGAAAAAAATAACAGTAATGATTCATATGTAACCAAATGTTTCATGAGACGCTGGTCTTATCTATGTATAAAGCGTAATATTATAATTTTTTTCATAATGACACTTTTTTATTTTTAAAAATTATAATGTATTTATATTTTTATCTTTATAAATTTATTTCTGGGTGAAATTTAATTTAAATTTCAGTGCTGACTTTTTATATCATATTAGGTCGCAAAAAGTCAAAAATTCTTGCAAAAATGATATTACATTAATCGCGATCCATTAACTAATATATAAGTTGTTAGAAACCAATGTATACTTCTAGCACGGAAAAGGCTTAATAGGAAGTAAACAATTTTATTTTAAATATTTTAAACTATAAATAAAATGCTGAAAAAATTATAAGACATATATTTTAATATATTCTTGGTATCTTATTGGACTTACTAATATCATATTCTGCTTACTGTGGCTCCTTACCAAAAAATGCGTCTCTCTTTTATCATTAAATTATTAGTTAATAATTGAGTTATGAAATTTCAAAGATTCTTATTTAAGAAGACTTTAGCAGCTTAACTTTGCAGGATAAATACCAATCTAACCAGAATTTGTTAAAATAAAAATCACTTAAGTTTTTCAAGGTTCTTTTGAAGACTTGTCTTAAAGAGATATAACTACTGCTTCGAAAAGACTTTTAATACTTGATTACTTACTTGGAAGAGTTTCATTATGTGTGGTGAAGGCTTAATAAGACAGATAACAATACTCGGACCGAAGTGTCACTTTTGACCTTAGTGTAATGACTTGATCCTGTTCGATCAAATAAACGGGTAGCGTTTAAACACAAATGTTTTATTTACAGCTTATATACAATAAAAAACAACTCCTCATCTAGGTTAATATGCTGGGAAATATTTACATCTGGGATAACAGTTCCACTATTTATACAAAGAAACTAACAGACTGTTAGCGTATCCGGCTACTGCGTGTAGCTCAAGAGATCTACGGATATCTCCAGTAAATCTTTAACCAAGAAACTCGAGATCACGTGGTATCTCTTAAGCTGTCCAGCTCCTCAGCTCAGCTCTTGGCTCCTCTCGTCGTCTTTTCCTTTCAAACCCTTCCATTTTAACCTCGGTCAAACTCCGCCTCTAGTTTTTGTATTGGTGCGCTGGAGATTTCAATCACCCAATATTTCTTCAGAAATATTCCCATTGGTCAGAAGTTGACCGTAGAAATATTTGCTAATCGTCCACCCTTTTAGCAGACCCTCCACAATAAGGAAATATTCACATCTGGAGGTTTTAGCACTTCTTTCTTCAGAGGCCTGAAAAATGCATGTGTGGTTCATTATCTGAACTTTATTCAAGTTCGGGTGGTCCCATAGGAGAATAGTTACATTGGGGGTTTTGACACGGTTTTCTTTTTCATAGGGCTGTAAAACACATGTGTGGTCTATTATCTAAACTCCCTTCACGTCCAGATGATGACACTAAAGGGGGAGAATTCACAAAGGCAGTCACAAAGGAAGGAATCGTTCCACAGCTGACCAGATTTAATAATATTCAAACATGTGTCTCTTAAAAAGGGAGAGAAGTTTACAAATTCTTTACATTACGAATATGTTATTCGGCTACAAACTCTCAGATTGCGAGTTCGGGCCTAGGGCAATTCGCATCTGCTTTATATGTCTGACTTTTTGCCATTTTATTTATACTTTTATGAGGCATATCTCCGGAAAAAATCTCAAACATTCTTTTTTAAAAGGTTTTATTATTATAAGATAAAAACTTACGAAAACTTCACATTTTGTTTACTCAAAATAATTATGAAAGGTCATAAAATTTTTAATAATGATTATTCATGTCAAATGAGAAGGAATTATTATTATTAGTGAACAGTAAGACTAAAAATATCTTATGAATATTTATTTGAAATCTGCTCATATATTTAATTTAAGGTATGTTGGATTAAATTCTATCATTTTTAATACAACAATGGAATTTCTAAAAAATTAAAATAAATTAATAAAACTAAATTTTATACCCCCACGTTATACAAAAGCGTTGCTTTGCCTGCATTTAATTCATAAAAGATTTTAAGTTTTTAAAAAAGTTTTCAGTGTTTGGAAGAAACAATTTCATATTAACATCTAATTGCATATTGCCTGAAAAATTTTATTCGAATGCATTTATACTTATACACCCGGAATCACTATGAAAAATTCTTTATAAATCACAGTTCAAAATATAGAATATCATAGCATTAATAGAATTTCTCGAAAATTTCTATAAAATATACGTCTTTGTGAGATCTCAAAATCTTTCTCAGATCCACTTTATGTCACTGGTACTTCGCCTTTTTTTGAAATGCCCTCATAATCACGCGCACAAGACAGGAAAGGTATTGTCATTTCTGAATAACTTCAAAGTCAGGGTGAGATTTTTGAAAAAATAATAGAAATAAGGAATATATCTGCGGATGTGGGAGATATGTCGATGACACCTAACTCCTTAAGAATCATCAATCCGCGTATAGGCTAGAATGAAGGTCAGAAGAAAAGCATCTGATATTTTCTGTTCTATCTGTTATATCTTCTGAAACTATAGAAACATGTTGTATACTAGAGCAAATCAAAAAGTCTTTAAGCCTATTTTCTATTAGCCAAAAACAGGTACATACAGATATTTAAAAATATACGTAGTTTACTTTGCATCTTACATTATTTCTCCACATTGTTACCACACCGGTTCAGACATTTGTCCCATCGCAGCACTAAATTAGAGATCCCCCAGTGGTAGAATTCTTCCGGCTGCCTGTGGAACCACCGTCGGACCACGTTCTTGGCTTCTTCGTCACATGTGAATCTCTGTCCTGCCAGAAATCTCTTCAGTGAACCGAAAACATGAAAATCACTTGGGGCAAGATCTGTACTGTAAGATGGGTGCTCAAGATTCTTCCAGTGAACGCTCATTCTCACGCAAGTCTTCAAGACATTTTTGAAACTCACCACACCACCATTGAACACTTCTCAAAGAGAGACACTTTTCCCCGTACGTGGGGGTGCATTTCCCTGTGAATTGTTATGAGCATTTGTTCCTCGCTCCATAGAAAACGAATAACACTTCGCTGCTCATAAGCTGGGGATGTCTGAAGAACAACCGCTGTCTTATAAGACTGATAGCAATGCCAATCATCGAAGTAAAAGGCATATGTGGCTGGCACGGTTCAAGGGACGTTCACTTCTGGGAATGTATATGTTCGCTTCGTATTCACAGCCGTATTTTGGCTTTAAAATATTGGCTAAAATATTTTTTTGATTTGCCCTCGTAAATTAAAAGACACTAATAACACATTGACTTCCTTGTCGCCTACTTTCGGGTGACAGCAAAAGTACTTAGTAAGTGTAGAATTTGATGCGAGGAGAACAAGCCTACGTTTAGTCTCTACCTCCTTGTTTCAAGATGTTGCACAGCACTTGAATTGGCTGTGAATTCACGCCTACTATCTCATTAGCTATTTTCTTATTTAATACAATTAAAAGAGAGCAAATAAGTGAGAATCTTATTAGATAGCTGTCTGAATCACAAACACCTGTCATGGCAGAGAAAGTGTTTAAAAAACAAATTCGTACATTTCCACAATACTTTTGTGAATATATTGAATTTCCTTATTTACAAACGTCAGTACCATGCTAAGAAATTTATACAACGTAAACAACTACTTCACAAGAAACCTTACTGGTAACATAACACAAAACTCTAAAATAAAATAATATTTTCATAAAATAAATGTAAAGTATCATTTCATAAATTGCAGAGTTAGATTTAAGTCTATTTAATGAAAAAATAAAAATGAAGTTTAAGGTGAAAAAATAAAAATCCTCTCTTAAAATTAATATATTTAATAAATTGATAAAAAAATATGAAACTTTCATACATAAATGTCCTTGATTTCAATTTAGATGTTGATTGATAGACTACAGTATCTAAATCCAGAATTTAATATTATTTTATATCGAAAAATTCTGATGATTTTCTAATGATGTATATATGCCTTTTTGTGTGAAATATTTCACCGTAAGAAATATTTATTTAAGTAGAAATTACACCAAAATTGAAAAAATCTATCGAGTTTATAATATGACATTTATTTGAATTTGAATTTTATAGTTATGAAACAATGAACTTCACGATAAATTCCACTAAGCATCTGTCCATATAAGTGAAGTTTCTTCACATAAAACACTTGACTTTTAAGAGAGGATGTGAGACTTGCAGCTTACATTTAAAGAAAAAAAATTGTGAAAAGGAGTAACGAATGATTAATTATTTTTCAAAAGATTTGCAGCTTTTAGAAACAGTTATTCACCGACTGATAAGCAAGCTCTATTGGATATATATTTCTCATTATTCTTCACAAATTTACATATCAACAATTTATAAATTTTATTATATATAAGATATTTAAAATGCTCTTTGACAAATATTATTACGCCAATGGGGGATGAGATGATGAATAAAAAAATTGTTGCTGTTGCTACTTATGGCACTTCCCTATGAACAAGCTCCCTGCTGATGCAGCAGCAGATTTAAGCTGGAAGGAGCGTGTCTTGTGTTTCAGGTAGCGCCAACTAGGGCCAAGATTACGATTTAGCAACGCACTCACAACATTCGCTTGCACAACCGCCTTTTACAGAGGGGCACAGTCACACATCTCACAGATAGCACACAGAACAACAATACCCAAACCGGGACTAGGATTCGGGACTCCCAGAACACGAAGAAGAGGTGCTACCTCTGTGCCATAAAGCCGACCGAACTACTTTTAAACTAAAACAAAGATTTGTAATTCATGTCGAGATAAGGAATTAATATTTGAGTCTATTGCCAATATTTTTTATTGGTTCTCGAAGTATAACTCCTTGTGGGCCAACAAGTATACCACAAGGCTTACAGATGTAAGTCATTTCACAATTAACAGTAGGATGAATTTCGAAAATAAAGACAGGCCCGTATGCAAAGATAAAAAAGACGGGGAAAGCAAATGCACAAGTTAGATACACAAAACTGCTCACAAACTAGCAGAAACACATAGTTTAAGTTATAATGCAGTTGAAGAAGTATGAAAAAATAAAATAGAACATTCCAAACACCAATACAAAGAATATATGCAAATATTTCAAGACAAACACACTGAAATGAAGTTTAAATAATTAGGGGGAAAATACTATTAATATATGAACAAAAGGAAATGTAGGATGATTTATTCACTACAAATGCAGATAAATGAGGAGGCCAAGCTATATTGTTCTTTAGAAGACAATTCCTGAGTTTACATCTTTCGTGAATGAATTTAGTGCACTCAAATATCAAGTGCTTGGCATCCTGGACTGCACCACTGTAGCACAAACACCTATCAGTCTGTGACAAATTAAATCGTTTTAAATAGGCTTTAAAGTTTCCATGCCCAGTCAGAAACTGAATAAGCTTATAATTTGATACGAAGTAGTAAGCATTTAAATGACTCTGTATGGATGGAAAAAATCCCTTAGTGAGCTGCGCATTAGTAGATGCTTGGTATAAATTGTTCCATTCAGATATAACCTTATCTTTAAAGACTTTCTTTAAATAAGATTTTGGAATGCTCATGGGAATGACGTTAACCAGTTTTGCCGCTTCTTTGGCAAGCCAATCGGCGCGTTCATTACCATAAATTCCTGTATAACCTCCGACAAAACAAAAGGAAACTTGCACACCTCTGCTTGCACTTAGATTCATTTGTGTTTTAACAATTATTTGATTTAGGGAATCAATGCTGTTTAAGGCATACAAAGATGAAAGGGAGTCGCTGCAAATTAAGAATTTTGATGAAATATTTCTATTGTCACAAATCCAAGAAACCGTTTGAGCTATGCAGAGCAATTCAGCATGGAAAATACTGCATTCGTCTCTTATTCTGAATTGGTGAATTTCTCTTTCGACATAGTCTTTGTAAACAAGAAATGCAAGTCCGACCTTGTTGTTCATTTTACTGCCATCTGTAAAACAGACAACAGGAAAGTTATCTTCAATTTTGTTATGATAACGAATTAAATTAATAGGAAACCTTTCGGAAAGATGAGGGAGATCAGAAATTTGAAAGGAATCATCTTGGCTCTTGCAGGCCGCTTTCCTTGCTGCGTTCTTGAATTCGTTTCTATGGATTATAAATATGTCAATAGGTGGAAAGCCAGAAATGAAAAACACAGCTTCATAGGATATCGTTCGATAACTAGCGACAACTCGCAGAAGAATTCTCCTTTGAATTTTTCATAAGAGTCGACAATTTATTTTTTTCTTCAGAGCAGGACCCCAGACTCGAGAACCGTAACAAATGAATGGTACAATACCTTGCTTGTAGATGAGTGATGAAACATTAGTTTTAAGTCCAAAACTATTTCTGGCAACTCTGTTGAGGCCAAGAAGGATTTTTTCGCATTTATTTGAGAGGTATAAAATATTGTTACAAGCGGGCGGGCGGCACGAAAACTCGCCAAGGTTGGCCACGTTTGGCGAGGAGCCTC
>JAOUZG010019144.1:1574156-1598292 GCA_026289955.1 Argiope argentata
GTGCTATACGATAGCTGTTTTGCAGTCTGTTTTTATCGTACGTAAGATTTGAATTTACGCTGTAATTAACTGTTGACTGCTGGATTGTATTTATCTGAAATTTTTACTTTATTAATTATCCTGTAAATAACTGTAAATAGCTGTAAATAAACTTTGTTTGTGCTGTCCTCATACAAAGTCCATTCAATCCGAATCCGCTACACTAAAAACGTAACAATATGCTGTTTCCAAGAGAACTTGCTGTCGAGAACAATTCCAAGATACTTTAATTCCCTTACATAGCAAAGAGGAATTCCATTTAGTGCAAGGTTATTATTTACAACGTGGTTCTCTCTCCTTTCCAGGACCATAACTTTTGATTTGGTGGCATTAAATTTTAATTTATATTTCTTTGCCCAGTTTGATACAAAATTAAGTGTAATCTGCGCTTGTCTGCTTGTATCATTTAAAGATTTTCCCTGGAAACAAAGAAGCAAACATCAGCAAAAGCAATTACTTCACAGGAAGATGAAGCTGTGATTTTCTTTGGAATATTTATAATAATATTCCAAAGAAGAGGTCCGGAAACTGACCCATATGGACACCCTCTTTGTAAAATCCTCTCCTTTGAGTAATGACCTAAGGACAAATTTGCAATTATATCGTTCAAAATATTGCTAATATTGTCTTTTATATATGCATATATACGTATTATGTTTGCAATCAATATATGAGTATGAAAAATTTACGTTTTGAATTCTACTGGATAACAGGTGGATATTCACTGAGATATGAATGCGAGGTTTCACTGGTCAGGTACATAGACATGGATCCTTACAAGTCTATTGAATATCGACTTGCTT
Source organism: Argiope argentata (assembly GCA_026289955.1). NCBI lineage: Eukaryota > Metazoa > Arthropoda > Arachnida > Araneae > Araneidae > Argiope > Argiope argentata. The sequence goes on from JAOUZG010019144.1 coordinate 1,574,999, forward strand.
CTCATACAGTAGAATTACTACATGCCCCTGGTGAATTTTTTTCATTTCATAGGTAAGTAGGTAGTTAAGGTTTTCTCGCGCAAAAGCCAAATTTGGCGATACTGGGCAAGCATATGGTATTTATGTAAAACGAAATTAAAATGTAATTGAATTTTAAAGTTTCTACAATTAATATAAAACATTTTTTAACTAAAGCAAAGAATCAGTGGACCTTTCATACCAGTATTACAACAAATAAATGCACTAATTTTCATGATTTATCTATTCTAATCATTCACCATATTCTTTTAACTTCTATCTATCAAATTATGTATTTTAAAACCCGAATTAGTGTGAGAAATTTAACTAAAGCTCCAAAACCCTATTTCAAATCTATTTTTAAAAGTATGGAAACGAAAGAACTTTTTCTTTAAAAAAAATCCAGGTAAATCAAATGAATAATACTATTATACTTCTAAAGAAAACATAACAATTTATTTTCTAATTTGGAAGGATCAACGACGACGGAAATCGGTGGGGATTTTCATTACTTCAAGAGACGATTACGAATTCTTCTGAAGATGTTTCCATGGAAACAGGAGGTTCGTTTGTTTCCTAGCAATCTTTATTCGCTTCACTTCTATGAAAGACAGTAATGTGAGTATTAACAATCAATATACTAAAATATCGTTTCTAAATTTGAAAACTTAACGCACTAAGATTTTAAAAATGGAGATTATTTATCTCTTATTGTTTTAATTTCGGGATTCCAAAAAAATTGAGCATTTCTTTAAGCTTCTCAGCATTAAATGCAATCATATGTTTTTGTATTTGTGTTATTTGAAGAATTGAAAAAAATTCAAATATTTAATTTTCTAAACATCATTTTTTAATAATTTTATAAGATTAAGCTGCATATAATCTGATTTTCAAAATTATCGTTGCATAGATTAAGCATCCAATTCATATTCATATATCTTCAGAATCATACGTCTTCTTTGAAAAAGATGAGCATTAAACTCAAACGTGAATGTTTAAGAACAAATAATTAAATCAATCGAACTGTTCAACACTAAGAGGATGAAGCTTTTGTGATTTAGTTTTAATATTTTTTTGTTGAAGTTTTTATGACGAGAACACTTTATACGAAATAATGGTGCAAAAAATATATAAAAATAGGCTAATTATCATTATAACACATAAAAGCCGGCTTTCTGGCGTCAGAGGTAGCGCGTCTTCTTCGTGTTTTGGGAGTCCCGGTTTGGGCATGGCTGTTCTGTGTGCTATCAGGGAGATGTGTGATTGTGCTCCCTTGTAAAAAGGGCTGTGCAAGTGAATGTGGTGAGTGTGTCGCTAAGTCGTACTCTTGGCCCTAGTTAGTGCTACTTCAAAAACAAGAGACGCTCCTTTCGGCTTAAATCTGCTGCTGTATCAGCGAGGGGCTTGTCCAATATGGCAAATGCCATAAGTAACAACAACAACAATATAACCCTTAAAAAACGTTCACATCGCTTTGAATTAATTGTTAAATCTATGTTTAAACAAAAATAAAAGAATGTTAAATGATTAAAAAAATATTATTAGAAAATTAAATTATATATAGAAATAATTATAATAAGAAAAAATGTTATATAGAATGTAATATAACTAAACCCACATAATAATCTTTTTTTGTCTTATGCATGCAAACATTTTATAATTATCAATTTCAATAATAAGAGTTATTTATAAAGATATAATCAGTATCAAATGACGTCACTAGCAGATGAAATTAGAGATAGCGCATGTCCTTTAAAAATATAATTAAAGACTTACTAATAGATAATGAATGCCGAATCAATCTTTTTACGAAATAATAGAACAATACAAATTTATAAATATTCAAATTACCTTTACAACATATCTAAAAATATTCAATTGTTAGTATTCAATAGAACAATACAAATCTATAAATATTCAAATTACCATTATAATACATCTAAAAATATTCCATTGCTAGTATTCAATAAAACAATACAAATTCAATTGTATTCAATTGTATTGCCCTTCTAATTAGAAATTTCTAATTTTCTTTATTCTGTATTATTTTAATTTCAAAGTACTTTAAAATGAATCAGGAAAAATCAATTAATCAACAATGTTTAATTTTGAACGCATCAAAAATTATAAAATCAAACAGAATAGTTTAAAATATTTGGCCGAAAACAGGTTAGCCTTATTAGTGTTGGGGAGGGGGGAACACAGTGAATTCGTTACTTATTTGGCGGCGGGGAAATGGAGATTTTTATCCAGAAAGCTAGTTTTTAATTAATTAATAAAAAATAATAAATTAATAATTTAAAAAAACTGTATTAACATCAAATGTCATCCACTACAAACTTAAAAAATTTACTTGAATTTGAGTGGATGAATAGAAAATATTTTAAAAACGATTTCAAATTTAAACATATATGGGAGAGTGAGAGCTAATAATAGGAATTGAAAAAATATTGAGAGATTTTCATAGATTTTCTTTATGCTCATTTAATGGAATTCCCGATATGGACCCAATGCAACAATCAACTTTGAAAAGGGAAACATAGGATGCATTTTCTTTTGTAGAATTCAAGCCGAAGAAAGAAGAAAAAAAAGAAACTTCAGTAAAATTAAATCACGTTCTCAGCCTTCTCAAATTCTGTCATTATTCGTATAGAAACCTCTTCGTACGAAAGCACGGTTATTTAAATTTCCAATTCTTCTACTTTGCTGCTAAAGCTCTTGTTCCAACATCCATTCTGAAAGAACAAGATTTTAAAGCTTAGTTATCTGCAATAGCTGAAAAAGTTTCCATTTAAAAAATGATGTAGATTGAAAAGAAAAACAGAAAAGTCTATTAAAAATACTTTTTCAATCTAATAAATCACAAATATTTAATGACTTAGCGTTGAATAATACCAAATTAATATTTACTTTATACAAAAAAATTATGCGAATTAGGGAAAAAAATATTCTATTCATAAAAAATTCGAAACCGAAATTTCGAAATTTCGATGAATCTTCACGTTTCAGATTTGCCTGAGTTCAAAAAATACATTTTTTTAATTATATTTATTTTCGAAAATGACACAAAAAAGCTTTAAACTAGATGGTTGAAATTTGAAATATGATATGATAAAATAAAATTGTAAAATGTAGATGAAACCCATTCAGAGGAATTTAGTTATATAAGTTCCATTTTAAAGCAATACTTTGGTTATCTTGGGACATATTTTTTTAATTTTGAACCTCGGTCAGAGGAAAAAGATGAAACTAGAAAATTTTTAATCGATTTATAAATGATAGTTATACGATTTAACCCTTTATTTACTTAATAATTTTACCACCCATTTTTCAAATTCAATACTGAACCATTAATTAAGCTTTTGCACAGAATAATCCCATGAAAAAGAAAAACAAATTATAAATAAAATTAATAATAAAAGATTTTTTATGTTATTTCTAATTGTTACCTACTTCTTTCTAATGGAAATACATTTTTCGTTTTCTTTCAAATATACTTCAGATAAAATAGCCATATTGTGAGGATATAAGCCGAATTTGAACGGTACTTTAATGCACTTTCAGTAAGTAAAGGGTTAAGGGATAGCAAATACCAAATTCTCAGTTTCTTGAGCCTTTCCATGACCAACAACCAAGATTTTTGATACATTTTTATTCAATATATCTATTATAAATCATAATTTTAATACCTCATTTGGAGGAAAATCATATTTATTAAATCTATTAATATTGATGATTAGGATCCTTAGTTTTCTCAGAAGTGGTACTAATCCCGTAAGTATAATTGACGAGTAAGACTGGTTAAATATACTTATGGGGTTAATTCCTAAGTTAAAGATGATGTTTAGTTGGTTATTAAATCTTTTATTTAACTTTATTCATATTTATAACAATAAAGTCAATGAAATTTCAACTGTTAATATACCTTTTATGTACTTTTCCACGTATCACCAAATCAAATTTGTTTCAAACGCAAATCAATACAAAATATACCAAAGAGCAATATACTAATCAAATTCACCGTTTGTGTTATTAATTGCATTATCAAATGCTCTCATTTTAATCTTAATTATGAGCATTAATATTTTTCAGGATTTATCCAGGTATTCGAAAAGCATAGTATATGGAATATATCTTGTATATTGATATTGACCAATTTTCATGTAAAAATAACGGTGCTTTTTCGGTTTCTACTATTATACTCTTCCTATACATCTTGTTCAAATTTTCAATCATAAATAAAACAAATTATTCATTCACTCAAGTTCAAATAATATTTTTAAAACTTGTAGTGGATGACACTTGATTTTATTGCAGTTTCTTCAAGTATTATTTAAATATTAAAATTTGGTTATTTTTTATTAATTAATTGCAATCTAACTTTCCAGCCAAAATTCTTCATTTCCTTACCGCCTAAAGGAGTAAGACTTCAGTTTGCTTACGCTAATGAGATTAAGCTCAACATGTTTTTCCACCGGTTCAAACGATTCTTTTTATTTATTTATTTTTTAGTTTTTGATGCATTTAAAGTTAAACAATGTTAATTCGTAGATTTTTAGGATTCATTTTGAACCACTTTTGAATTAAAATAAGGAAATTAAAAAAAAATATTTTAATATTGTTTTTTTACATGTTATCAATATTCAAACAAAAAAGAATAAAATGTTCTTATGTACAAAAAAAATCAGTCAATGCAGAGTCAAATTCATGCTCTCGTAATGTGAACCAAATACATCAAATCGGTATAGTTATTATTTTTATTTTAAATATTTCCTTTGTTGTTTTTAGATGCCCATCACAACATAAGATAATGCCTAATTTTGAAAAATGGGTGGAATTATGTATAATTTACCTTGGAATTCTGATAAGCGTTTTTGAATTATGAATAAAAATTTCATACTCATATATTTAAGCTTGGTATTCTTCTTAAAAACAAAATATTAAAAACAAAATATCAGCCACAAACATTACAAGAAATAAATTTATTTACCTAGTTGATAACATTTAATTCTCATCCACAGTATAACACCGTGCAAATAATATCAATGCAGCTCAGAAAATTAGATATTTATGATAATTTATGCAATTTAATTAATACCAAGAGATTATCTTTTTTGGGCCCATGAAATGACAGACTTACTGACGCTTTAGCCATCGATTGGTCCATTGGTCAATAATCGAGGAGAATGAAAGCTGGTGTTTCCACTTCAAACAGTAGATCGTTGAATCTGAAATGAGTGCCATACTTATATATGGAATGCTTATTCCATATATACCAACTCTATGGAATACATATTTTTTCCATATAGATCCAGGCCATCTAAAATACTAAAAAAGTATTAAGAAATTGCTTTCGTTAATATTTGTCTGAAGACAGAAAAATTGTTAAATCGATTTGAAGGACTTAATATCTTTGATATTTCTTATGACAACATCAAAAGCATGATCCACAATCATTTTTGTGTATACAACTTTTATATCTCTACACAAAATTATTTTTTGATTCATAGATTCAGATTTCTTAACACTTTGGTGACCGGCAATTTTACACAGAAACTATGTCATGTCACCGGCTACATTTTTGTAATTGAATATGAAAGTAAAATGTTCTAAAAAAACTCCAATGAATTTTATTTATACTGAATGAAATGAAATTAAACTTTGGACATATTTTTTACATCAAAAAGTTCTTCGCCGATACGTTCCGTCATGGTTGAAATTTTTGGAATTTTACTAAAATTCTAATAAAAATGTAAACACTTGGAAAAGTAATTTTTCTGTTGTAGAGCGGACAAGACTAAACACGATACGCCAAGTTTTTGCAATGTTCTATATCGCCCTCGGTGTTATATATTGAAACAGATAACGCAAGTGCAATAACGAGTTAACTCGTCACCGGTAAACAGCATTTGGACATGAAAAGACGAGTTAACTCGTCACCGGTCAGCAAAGTGTTAAGTATAAATATATTTTTACACTCAAAACTCGAAATTAAAATTCTCGTAAAATCGTTGATTGTATTCTAGAAATAATAATCTGGGAAGCATCATATAATATCTTTAGTGTATTTGAATTCGATGTAGAAAATATATCAACAAAAATAAATTACTCTTTGAAACAAGAAGCTATAAATTATCGACTCTGTCTTTCCCCCTCAAGTCTTCTTGTAACAACTGTCCATTCAGTCGATGCTTGCCTTAGGTGGAAAGTCCACCCAGTCATGTGCAGGCGACAGAGAAGTTTCGAACCAACCCCGAAGGCCAGCGCAAGTCTCGAAATGGAGAAATGAAAAACGAAACGATGCGAATACTAAAAGACAAAGTAAGAATGGGATCTGTCTGAGGCAGTAATTGACTCTGTGTCATCGATACATTTGAACTCTAGAGAAGAGATTAGACGCTCCTTGTCTTCCTATTTTTCCATTATCCTCTTCTATAATAAGTTTGTAATATCCTCAAAAGCTATCAAAATATAATTCATTATTTAAAAAATATAGTTAAGCCTTTGCACTCCAAAAAAATAATTAGATGCAAAATTATTCACCAAATACAAAGATTTGTTTATTGCTATGAAAAATAAATACACATAATTCGTTTAAGTCGAATGTCTTTGAAAAATTAATCTACATCTCTTAACATTATGTACACGTTTTTATCAATTAAATTTGGAAAATAAATAAATAAAACGTCAAAATGAAGCACAAGAATGGTGAGTGAGAGGCATCATCGGAGTACAAAGGGTTAAAACGAAACGATATATTCTGAAGCATAATTTCTGTTATTGCATAAATCAATTTATTAACGAATTTCAATGGGATATAATTTAAAAATGCTATAAATATTTCCATTCCAAAATATACTTTCCATATATGAATTTTATTTCCGTATGGTATAAATATTTATAAATATTTTCATCCCAAAATATAGTATAAATATTTCCATATGGTATAAATATTCTATCATTATTTCTGTTCCAAAATATACTATAAATATTTCCATTCATGAATTTCATTTCCATATGGAATAAATATTCTACAAATATTTCCTTTTTAAAATATACTATAAATATAACCGTTCCAAAATACAGTATAAATATTTCCATATATAATTTTAATTTTCATGTTGCATAAATATTCTATAAATATTTACATTCGTGAATTTCATTTTCAAATGGTATAAATATTCTATAAATATTTCCATTCATGATTTTCATTTCCATATGGTATAAATATTCTATAAATATTTCCGTTTTAAAATATGCTATAAATATTTCCGTTCCAAAATATAGTATAAATACTTCCATATTTAATTTTTATTTCCATGTTGTATAAATAGTCTATAGATATTTCCGTTCCAAAATATACTATAAATATTTCCATTCAGGTTTTTCATTTTCATATGGTATAAATATTCTATTAATATTTCTGTTCCAGAGTATAGTATAAATATTTTCGTATTTGGATTTCATTTTCATATAGTATAACAGTATGTTACTTTATTGCAACAAAAAAATCAATCAGTATAAATATATATAACGGAAAAAATTAAATTCTGGAGGGTGAATGGAGAAACATTCAACAGGCTAAATGAGGGATAAAGGTGTTTTATTCTACATGTAAGCGTAAATTCACTGGTTACAAAACAGAGATGAAGTGCACAAAAAAAACATCAATTGTCATTAGCAGCATCATACAAGCAATAACCGTTTCTAAATAACTGCAATAACACGAAATGATTAAAGATAGATTTCTCTCAAATACACAACTAGACTACTCACCTGATGACAGACTCGTCTTTCTGATTTTTATGACTTCAATTACAGAGTAAAAGAAATTTATAAAAGGATATCGTATATTTGCTCATAATCGATACTCCACTAACATTCCAGTAATATCGGGAAGTTTGACTTTATCGGTAAGGTCGCCCTTCGTTGATCTTGCATCCCATGAAATTATCTTTTAAACTTTCTTTTTTATCACGAAACTAAAAGGTGCAGATGCCGGCGTCCAGGCACAGAGGTAGCGCGTCTTCCTCGTGCTCTGGGGTTCCCGGTTTCGTGTCCCGTTTTGGACATGGTTGTTCTTCTGTGTGCTATCTGTGAGATGTGTGAATGTGCCCCCTTTAAAAAAGGGCTGTACAAGCGTGTTGGTGTGTGTTTCATCCTCATATGAGCTAGAAGTCAGACTTCTGTCTTCGGGGGCTCAGGGGTCCATACCCTCAGAAGCTACTGCACCCCTCTTTCCGTGGTAAGAAACGGACACGACATCAACATCATCAAATGTTCAGATAGGCAATATTACAAATTCGAAATTGCATTAGAAGTTTCGTCATTTCGGAATTTGATTCATAGATTTTTAGATCAGAACTTTAAAATAAAGACTTAATTGACCAAATTGATTCTAATTAGCTTTTCTGTTTAATTTAGGTATATTAGCGTCCCATTGCAGAGCAACACTAGGAAAATTTTGGAATGGACCTCGAACTTTTAAACCGTGGTCAGACAACTCCTGAGCTGATATCCCCCTCTCCACACCACATCAACGTGAAGGCGTCTGACACAAACGGATTTAACGTACAACAGACCCTCTTACACGACGGTTGTTCGGTTGATTCGAGTCCCGAACCCTAAGGCTCACAAGCTGAGACCTCACCACCAGGCCACCGTTGCTCAATTAACTTTTCTGAATTTTTAAGCTAGATTCGAGTCCCTTCTAAAAAGTTAAAAAGAAAAAATAAAGGAGATAAAAGAGCAAAAAATCATCAATGAAGCAATATTTTTTTTCAAATATAGTGATGAAAACATTAGAAAATATGTGTGAGAAATTATTCAAATTTTGATTTAAAAATATATTTCTCCAATGCTAGAAACAGACTATAGAATTGTAAAGCAAAAAAAAAAAAACTGATGAGAATAAAATGTATCTCGCAATATTCCTATTTGATTCGAATAAATAATATTTTATAAAACATTATGTATCAAAAATGTATTCTGAAAAGATTTGGGTTGAAATATAAATGATTACAGTTAAATAACTTAATTTTAAATCATCGTATTATTTATAGCTCCAAAAATATCTAAAATCATCTCTTTATAATCACGTAACGCAACAAATATATTGAGATGAAAAGAGTCGTGTAATGACTTGATCCTGGTTGATCAAATAAACAAGTAACGTTTAAACACGAATGTTTCATTTACAGCTTTATACAATAACAAAAAACAACTACACGTCCTCTAGGTTAATATGCTGGGAAATATTTACATCTGGGATAACATTTCCACGACTGTCACAAGGAAAAACTAACCGGCTGTTTGCGTATCCAGCTACTGCAGTAGCTCAAGAGATCTACGGATTACTCCCGGTAGATCTTTAATCAATAAATTCGAGATCACGTGGTATCTCCAACTATCCAGCTGTTCAGATCAGCTCAAACCTCATCAGTTCAGCTCTCGTCCAGTCTCCAGCCAGATCAGCTGGTCTCATCCTCTCCTCCATCCAAAACCTTCCATTTTAACCTCAGTCAAACTCCACCTCTCAGGTTCGCATTGGCGTGCTGGAGATGCCGAGCATCCAATAATTCTTTAGAAATACTCCCAATGGTCAGAAGTTAACCGTGGGGATATTTTCTACTCAACCACGTTCCTTAACAGAACCTCCACAATACGCAAAATATTCAAATATTGAGGTGTCAGTACTTTTTTCGTCAAAGGGCACATGTAAACGCATGTGTTGTTCATTATCGGAACTTTATCCCAGTTTGGGTGGTCCATAGAAGAAACAGCTGCACCTGGTGTTTTGACACGGGTTACTTCTTCAAAGAGCCGCAAACCCAAGTGTGCTCCATTATCTGACTCCATTCAAGTCCAAAGGGTAACATCAAAGCGGGAGAAACACAATGGCTATCACAAAGGAAGGAATTATCCCACCGATGGCCAGATGTAGTAATGTTCGAACATGTGTCTCTTCAAAGGGTGATAAGTTTTATGACTTCTTTACAATTCTTTCTTCTAGAATGCACAAACATTGATTTTCTTGCGAAATCTTTGTTTAGCAAGAGTATCCAATCTCAAACAAATGTTATTCGTATGTTATATCGTTGTAAGTGAAAATATTATTTTAACCTTAATTTCTAATTATATTTAACTAGATTCGTATACAAAGTAAAGAAATTTTTATAACATTTCTATTATTCCTATGGCTAATTTGTGTGACCCTCAGAAGCCTGCATTCAATTGAAACAGGTCAAATAGGGTTTAGTAAATAGTTTGTGGTTCTCAGAAACCTGTTTTTATGTGATTATCCAATTCTTTTACCTAAAAAACGTCGTAAATCTTATTGCATTTTATTTTCAATAAAAGGAATTTAAAAAATTATTCGTACTATTTATTCATTTGTTGATACAAATCTGGTGTTAAAAAAGCTCGTTAAAGCAAGTAAGTGATTCATCTCTGTGAATGAATTCCTCTCTAATAATTCGGAGAGTTTGCACCCATTATGTTATATTATTTCCTATCTCCATAAATACCACGAAGTTTCGTATTGCTACATTATTCCTGACTTTCCATTCAATTGTGTGGAAATCAATAAAAAAAATTAAGTAAGTAAGAGATGTTGCGTCATCAGGTTTCTTTCTTTTTATTTGCTTGGATTCATACTCATTATGTTTCTATACACTCACACTGACCAATGATTCTTCTGTATGAATTTAGGGCTTGCTCATTTCACTAAGAGAGAAAAATTATGAAGTGATAAATTAATACTTATTTGTTATTGGCATAACATCCATTTATATGCCTATTCACATGAGTTTTGTTTGGTTGCTGTTTAATTTAAATTTTTCTTTATCATATATTTCCTTAAGAATAATTTAATATCGTTCTCCTTAAATCATCTAAGTGTAAGACTTTGTACATAAATTTTAAATTCAATGCACATCATTCGTAATATAATATAGGGTGTCTATTAATTATTATAGGGGTTTCCGTACCTCATAACTTTCGAATAAAAAATATTTCGCAGAAACCAATTATGTATTTGTAAATTAAAACTCAAAGAATTTTACTAATGATATTCAATTGCTAAAAAAGCTTACTAAAAGTTTATATTAAAGCTTGCACAATTTGCACTTTGTAGGCATTCATCTGAAGGTGGTTATAGAGAACGTTCCATATTGTTCCATATGTAACCACACAGCTGATTGTTTCGTTGATTTTCGTGGACTACGAGTAAACGTTTCATGGATGCGATCAAAATTTTCCTTCGAAGTGCTCGGTCTTCCCATTCCCTTTCGTTGTAGAACGCTACCAGTCTCCTGAAATTGTTTTAACTAGCGTCTGATAGAATTATCCGAAGGGGATCTTTCTTGTACGTGGTCCTGAATTGACATTGAGTAGTTATGACTTATTTAGTTTAGAAAAATTACAATACACACATTGCTTTTTCTTGCACAGTTGCCTTTTTTTTTTATGACGTCATAATTACCCAGACTGTAAATGCGCTAAGATTGAATTGTTGCAACGTAAAATTCTTTGCGTAGTAATTTACGAATACGTAATCGGTTTTTGCGTAATATTTTTTATTTGAAAGCTATGAGGTACAGAAACCCCGACAACAACTAATGAACATCCTGTACATCCTTCCACCAGTTGTAGAATTTAAGTAAAGGAGACATTTTTGATAAACTTCCAAATTCCTTATTCAATCGACTGTTAAAATTCCTTTTCCATACTGCGAAAATTAATCACCAATCTTTTTCATAAATTTTCCTAACTAGTTAATACTTTAATTTAGATCCACATCCACTTTTATATCTCCTTAAATAGTATGAGCCCCGGATAGAAAAGAATTTTCTTTAAAGAAATTAATCGCTCAGGCGTTTGAAATAGTTAATAACATTACACATTCCAAGGAGCAGAAGACAGTTCATTCCCAGAATTGGGAGCGTCAGCGAATGCAATGTAGAAAGAGAAGCCGGAATTGGTGCCGACAAGACCCTGACAATAAGGCCCGATAATGCAGATTAGAAAAGACATCGAAAGCTGCTTCTAATTCTCCTTATGACACGAGCCGGGCATATTTTTCTGAAGACGTCTCCATGGCAACACGAAGCGAGTTGGTTTCCTAGAGATCTTGATTCGCTTCAATGACGTGAAAGACAGAAATGAGGTTAATGAGTGATCCAGTAACTAAAAGTCATTTCAAAGAATTTAAACTTGGAAATGTTTGGATTTTTACTCTGATTATTTGTGAATAATTTGTTTGTTGGCGCAAGCGTCATTTTGAATTGTATTTCTCTAATCAAAATGCCAAATAAAAGATTAGGGAATGAAAAATACATTAGTTATTAACAAAAACATATGAACCTGGCTTTCTGGCACAGAGGTAGCGCGTCTTCCTCATGTTCTGTGAGTCCCGGTTCGGGCATGTTTGTTCTTCTGTGCGCTATCTGTGAGATGAGTGAATGCCCCCCCTCCTGTGAAAAGGGGCTGTGCAAGCATGTGGGTGTGTGTTTCATCCTCACATGAGCTAGAAGTCAGACTTCTGCCCTTGGGTACTCAGGGGGCATAACCTCAGAAGATACTGCATCCCTCTTTCCGTGGTAAAAAACGGACACGACATCATCATAATCATCAAAAACGTATGAAAATAAATGAATCAAGATAAAAATGCCTAAAATATGAAGAAAAATGAATGGGCACTGATTTACAAATACGTATCCTTTGACATTCTGCAAATAAAAAAAATTGTTTTTACTATTTCTACATATACCTATACTTTTGGCGACAAATTGGTCATCTGTCATATCAATTTAATTAAAATTTAAGGAAGCAAGAAATTTTATTCAATTTTTTTCAGCATTTTATATCTATACTCGTTTCTTGTTTCCAGTGAAGAATACGGTAAAAAGCATAGGCTTCATACAGGCTCAATTTTGCTTTAAATAAATTTTCAAACTTTAGAATGATAATTTTGTGTTTTTATATGGATTGATTGCATATTAAATTATTTTCTCCAAAGAAATATGTTTACTCAATTATAATCATTCTGAAAAAAAATACAAACTTTCTACGCAGATTAAAAAGTATCGATTTTCGCATAACAATGTCATTTCAGAATTTTTTATATATAAAATATAAAATTTGTGGATAAATTTTTTCAAAACTTTCCTCTCTGTTTTAATACTTACAAAAGTTTCAAAAAAACGTTCCACGATTTCCGAACTCAGAAACTAAATCCCTTTCACCTGTCAATTCAATTCCGTAATCCAATAGAGAGCACTAAAAGCAATTTTCTCCCCTATCCTAACACCTGTCTGAAAATGTTAAACCGAGAACTGACTCGGAAGACAGCTAGCAATATCCAATAATTTCCTTCTTCCTTTATCCGAATCCTGCGATATGAACTCACTGTAGCCGTAACTGTGAAAAGATGCACCATCGGAAATAATTTTCGCGTCTGCTTCTGACTTCCTCCGAATTCTCGAAAAAAAAAGGAGGGGGACTTCGAGTGAAATTAAATCACGTCCTGGGGGCACCCCAGATTCCATCATTATTCAAATGGAACTCTCTTCGTTCGAGAGCGCGATTATTCAAATTTGCCGTCTCCCTGTTCTGCACGTGTTCTAATATTCATCCTTCCAGATCGAAATTTCAAAGTTTGTAATCAATTTTAACTTGGAAAGCTTTAAGACTGCCTCTCTCAAAACTGTTGTCGTTACCTCAGGAACTGTTCAGGAGTGAACTGTTTTGAAGCAAAATAGATGGAAAATTAGGTTTCTTTTCATCTATCAGAAAACAGATAATTTCTGAAATTATCTTGGAGCATCAACAAAGTCCTGTTCAATTTTAAATTCATCACATATTACATTTGTATCTACCCAAGACCCACATTTCCTTTCCCCCTTCCTGCCATATTTGATAAACCTAGATCCAACTTCTTTCTTTGGAACAAATATACACATTCGTTACCATTATTAGTACCAATCAACCCAATCCTATTTAATATTAAACTGAAAGACGCATCTTTGTATTTACCTAATATTCATATCCATGACATCCAAAAAAAATGTCTGCACAATTTGATAAACTTTGATCCTGATAAATTTGATAGCTGAACTACAAATAAAAATATACAAATTAACTGTTGCTATTAACCCCAGTTTAAGCTCCATTTTAGAATTTTGATGCCATGAATCAGGGTATTCGGTAGATTATATTGTTACGTTTTTAGCGTAGCGGGTTCGGATTTAATTGACTTTACGTGAGAGCAGCACAAACCAATTTATTTACAGCTATTTACAAGTATTTATGGGATAACTTGATAAATTAAAACTTCAGATAAAAATAACATCAAGTAAACAAAATCGTAAGCAGAAGCAAACTTCAGATAAAACTGCAGAAAACAGTCACTTAGAGCATAAATGCAAGCATTACGCACAATAAAAACAGACTGCAAAACAGTTATCGTATAGTAAATAACAGCGAGATAAATAATACAACGTTAACAGCAAACGTAAACACAGATCACTACTAACAAGCGAGAAAAGTAACCCGTTAGTCCAGCGAGATGCTTCTTTTCATAGAGGAAACTGCCGGAGCTATGGCAACCCGTCCCTTATATAGCCTAGCGAGCGACCGCCCATACAAACGCGGGGCTTCGTGAATGGTCCAGCGGCTACCAGACTATTCCTTTCGCCAAACCAAATCGGCTGGCGTGAAGCTCCTCGTCAAACGTCACGAACTTCGGTAGGCTTTTGCGGCGGTCGCCCGCTTTTAACAATAAAATAAGATACTTGATTTTAAACTATTTATTAGTTATAATACAGAATATTTTATAGGATAGTAGCCGTAAATCATAGGCGATGAGAACATTGAAATATAACAAGGAGATATAAACTAAACATAGGCTTGTTCAACTCGTATTAAATTCTAAGCTTAGTAAGACAGTTCCAGAAAATTTGAAAAACATTATGCTCAACATGTTAATGTACGTTTAGACCAAACATTACAATTGCAGTCGATTTATTTCTTCAGCTTCTGGTAATCATTTTTATGCCGTTTTGCTTAGTGCAGGAATTGTTATAATTATCAAAATGAACGGAAATTAAAAGTGATTTCTTCATATTAACGTTTTTGTTCAATATCCTTTACAGGACTTGCAGAAGAAATATCTCATTTATTATGGATATTTGAGCAATAATTCTACTCTGGGTCCATTTCAATTGTCAGTTGACTATTTCCATTCTTTACTTAACCCATACTGGCGCCCTATATTTCTCTTTTGAATTTCTCCCAGTGCTTCAAGTTTTATTAATAATTAAAAAGTTGTATTTAATAAACTAAATTTTATTTTATTGAGTTTTGCATTCACACTTAAATTTCAAGGGTGAGAAATATATAGGGGGTTCGTTAATTATTGTCTGGGTTTCGAACCTTATAACTTTCGAATAAAAAATATTTCGTAAAAACCGATTACGCATTCGTAAATTACAACTCAAAGAATATTATTAATGATATTAAAGTGAGCAAAAAACTTATTAAAAGCTCATATTAAAGCTTGCACAATTTGCACTTTGAAGGCCTTCAGCTGAAGGGGGTTATGGAGAATGTTCCATATAGTCGTATGCAGCATATGTAACTGCACAGCTGATTGTCTCGTTTGTTTTCGTGGACTTCGAGTAAACATTTCTGGAAAGCGTTTAACATTTTCCAGCGAACTGCTTGGTCTTCCTTCTCCCTTTCGGTCTAGAACACTACCAGTTTTATGAAATTGTGTTAACCAGTGTCTTATAGAATTATTCGAAGAAGGAACTTTCTTGTACCTAGTCCTGAAGCGACGTTGAGTAGTTATGACTGATTTAGTTCCACAAGGGAAACCACAAGACACACATTGCTTTTTCTTGCACGGGGACCATTTTTATTTATGACGTCATAATTACCCAGAATGCAAATGCGGTAACACCGCATTGTTGTCACGTAAAATTCTTAGAGCTGTAATTTACGAATACGTAATCAGTTTTTGCGTAATATTTTTTATTCGAAAGTTATGAAGTATAGAAATCCTGACAATAATTAATGAACACCTTGTACATCTTATAAAATCGTATGCAATCGTGAAGAGAATTAAATTAATTGATGATTTTTTGCCATGAAAAGAGGAGAACCATGTTACAATATACAAAGGTATGTCACATTAAGCATAAATGTAGTGCGCTCTCTTTTCTTGTCCCTGGGTGCAATATTTCCTGCATCATCTGCTGTTGGAAACCATCTTTGATCTATGATTTTCCATACCGGCTAAGCACACATCATCTGGAACTGCACAACTCTTTGCTTGGAAGTAAACAAGATATTCTTCTTTTTTAAGAGCATCTGTATATTATCTGAAACTGCGTTGGTTCAAAGATAATGTAGGTGGGATGCAATCGTCCCAATGGCCATGAAAGGGTTAAGCATGAGTTAATATATACCAACAAAAACGTTTAGTCCGATAGTTGAAATCATGTTTGTACCCATGATGGCCCGATTAATTCAAAGAAATTCAGCGATTCGTGATTATATACAACCAAATATTTAAAATCCGTAATGAGTTTTAGAAATTCCTAAGTTATAATTAGATTATCATTTTAAATTCCTGTGAAGTGATAATCCACAATCGATATCTTGTTTCGCCATTATTCTCTTCAACGAAACAAATTCCTGTGATGCGAAATGACCATTTAATCTCCGAAGTTCTTAACAAGATTTAAGCAAAAGTTTGACAAAATTTCCTTGAATTTCACAAAGCTCATCTGCGGTACATTCTTCAATCATTAGACTTAAATTTCAGAATTTGATAAGATAAAGTATAAATCCAGCAAATTTTTAATGGATGGTAACTGGATTGCTTTTGTACAACAGGAAATAGAACAGCGACATTTGTCTAAGTGGATGTCTAGACATGGAAGACAAATTGAATCCTAATTGGAATCAGATTCGAGTGAAGTAGAGACAGGAATTGTATAGTTAAATGTAAGAGTTAAAAGTTAAAAGGATTTCAGAAGTGGGATGTTAATGTAATCAAACTTAGATGATTTCGAATATATCTGGCTTAAATTAGAATATGGCTTTATAATGTACCATTCTTTTATCTCATACCTGCAGTTAAATTTTATTGATCCTTATATCTGAAAATCAAGTTTATATTATAACCAAATATAGAACTTAGAACTTGAATTAAAATCAAATAATTTATTTGTCAAATAATAATTATTAATCATTGTGTGGTAAAGGGCGTTAAAAGAGCTTATATGAGTTTTGGAACTTTTGAAAATATTGTTAGGAATCTTGTGTGAATTAGATGTAAATATTGTAAATACTTCTTCATTGTTGTAACTAGATTAATTCTCTAAAATGAAATGTAATGGAATCGCGTGTCAGCGAGAAAACACCCTTCAAAGGGATTTTACAACCGAAGATCGCTACATTTCACATGCAACTATTTTGATGATAGAGTGCGTTGGCGACGTAATGAGATAGCTAACGGTTTTTATTACACGCTAAAATGTGTAATAGAAGTTAAAAATAATGATGGTTATTAGAGAATAATGGAGACATTTCTAGACTCGTCCAGAACGAACCATCCCTTTCTAGGTTGCCCCACCCACTTCAGTGACTTGCTACTTAAGACTCGCCTTAAAGGCGGGCAGTCAGTTGAGTTCGGATGACAAGCTATCTGAGGGAAAGTACGTTAGCAGTAATTTATGTGTTTAAAAAATAAATTTAAGTCACGGAAAAATAATAATTAATTTGCTGTTCTTTTATTACAGCAAAATAGAAATCTTGTTTTCAATGTATTACTGTGATTAAGCCTTAAAATAAAATAATGCAAATATTTTTTTAACTCTTAGTAATTGCATTAACTTCATATTTCTCCGTGATTCAACTATTTTCTAATCAAATTCCACAAATTCTCATATTAAATAATACAGTGTGAAATGAATAATATTTTAATTTCTGTAATAAACCAATTAAATCTGGAGTGTTCGATATTGAAAAATTACTCTTTCGAACATATTTCAAGTACCATCATTCAGTAAACTCCTCTGGCAACAAATCAAAAATGGCGGAAAGGAATAGACTGTACCTTGGAAGTATTATAAATTTTTATTTAGTGATGAAAACGCGTTTATGCTTCTATTCTTGAATCAAAATGCTATCTTCCCTCTTGCAAAAGATTCTGCACAGACACTGTTGCAAAGAAAAGTTATGACATCGTAAACGTCGAAATGTCAAAGATTATAAGTTGTATTAAAACAAAATGGGCTAAGAACTTACCGTTTACTGTTATTTTACTTTCCATTTTTATCAAGGGGGAGCTATCTCTTTCGAATTACCTTGTATAGCTTTCATCGCCTTTTACCGATCGATGCGTGGCAGAGACTACGAAAATGAGGAGTTTCCGAAAGGAAAGATGGTTTTTAAAATTGTATTTTTGTTCAGAAGTGGTATTTCCTTCGCAACAGAATAATTCTTTCTCATAAAAAAGTGATGGATGATTAGAAAGTTTTTACTGAATTTGAATTTTAGAGAGAATTATGTTGTAATTTTTATTCTAAATGTATTTTTTTCTAAAAAGACAATAAAAGACTACGTTACTTCAAATACAAAAAAAAAATCAACCCATGTTTGAAATTGAAAAAAAAAACTTTCAGCAAAAATTTTAATTATATTACACTTCCTTCCAAAAGTTAAGCATGAAGATGTAGAATGCAAAAAAAAACAACAAATACTGCTTTGATTGACACAAAATTTGGCAGAAAAATAGCATATATATATTTATGCATAAAACAAAATCAATGATTATATGCAGAAAGGAAAACAATATTAAATTTTTGTAAGTTATCAGATAATGACATACAGAAGACTTAAACAGAATTATTTATAAAGTGAAAATAAACAGCATAAAATGAGAAAAAGACAACCCCCTCATCTGCAAACAAAATTTACACCTTGTGACCATGCTTTCAATTAGATGATCAACCAACACAGAATTATGTTATCAACATTCCTCTTATAGAACAATGTCCAGCTCAATAAAAGTCAATGGAGGAGGAAAACGTGAAGATACAGCACGACCGAGAGCATCCCAAAAATTTTCAATGGGATTAAGGTCAGTCGAATATGGTGGCCAAGCTGTACGCGCAATCCTTTCACTCTCCAGGTAGCCATCGACGATGTGAGCTCCATGTGGACGTGCATTATCGTCCATTAAAACAAAAGTAGGGCCAACTGCTGCAGCGTGCAACCTCACAATGGGTTCTAGGACTTCATCTCGATACCGGGAAGCTGTCACAGAACCCCGTTTAAAGATATGCAGGTCAGTGCAGTAATCTAATGAAATCCCTGCTCACACCATAATACTTCCGCCTCGGAATGCGTGATGTTCGGTGATGTTTAGGGGCTGATTGCGTGTTCCTTGTTCACGCCATATCCTTATACGCTTGTCACCTGACTGCAGAGCAAATCTTGACTCATCAGTAAACATGACATCGCCCCAGTCAGACACAGTGCAACTGACATGTTCCGGGCCCCACTTTAATCGTGCCCCTCTTGATAGGACGGATAGAGGAACACAAACTGTCGTTTAATCGATATTTCGATTTTTTAAAATACTTTTGCTATTAAGAAATTATTTTAAAATATTTTTCTTTATTTTCATAAAAATATTAAGCTATTTGTAATAACTTAATAAAAGTATATTTTCAAATATTCTAATATCCTCTGTGCTTGAATTTTAGCTTGAAATTCAATTTTTTGATTCAGGATTATCAGAAATCAATTTTTATCTCAAATTCCTAAGAAGAAGATGGCTCTCTTATAAAATAAAATTCTGTTAAGAATAGATAATCATTAAAAAAGTTATATTGTCCTTAGTAAAAAATAAAAATAATAAAGTGTCTTAGCTTGCTTAAAAATAATATTTTAATTTTACACTAATAATTTTGTATTTTCTTATGGAAAAACTGCTTATTAAATTATTTTCTCCAACGAGATATGTTTATTCAATTATAATATAATAATTTTGCAAAAATTATACACACTTTCTGCACAGATTAAAAAGTATCGATTTTCGAATAATAGGGTCATTTCAGAATTTTTTTATATACATAATGTAAAATTTGTGATAATGTTTTTCAAAACGTTCTTTTCTGTTATAATACATACAAAGAAAAAAGATTTCCGATTTCGGAAAATAAGCTATTTTTACCTGTCAATTCAATTTAATAATCCAATAGA
This sequence comes from Argiope argentata, assembly GCA_026289955.1. Classification (NCBI taxonomy): domain Eukaryota; kingdom Metazoa; phylum Arthropoda; class Arachnida; order Araneae; family Araneidae; genus Argiope; species Argiope argentata. The sequence continues at coordinate 1,595,294 of JAOUZG010019144.1, forward strand.
GGGCACTAAAAGCAATTTTCCTCCCTATCTCAACACCTGTCTAAAAATGTTAAACCGAGAACTGACTTGGAAGACAGCTAGCAATATCCAATAATTCTCTTCTTCCTTTATCCGAATCTTGCGATATGAACTCACTGTAACCGTAACTGTGAAAAGATGCACCATCGGAAATAATTTTCGCGTCTGCTTCTGACTTTTACCGAATTCCCGCCGGAGACGAAAAGAAAAAAAAAGGAAACTTCAAGTGAAATTAAATCACTTCCTGGGGCACCCCAGACTCCATCATTATTCAAATGGAACTCTCTTCGTTCGAGAGCGCGATTATTCAAATTTGCCGTCTCCCTGTTCTGCACGTGTTCTAATATTCATCCTGCCAGATCGAAATTTCAAAGTTTGTAATCAATTTTAACTTGGAAAGCTTTAAGACTGACTCTCTCAAAACTGTTGTCACGTTTCCAGGATAAAGAAGCAAACTGTTTTGAAGCAAAAGGAATTGAAAAAAAATTTCTTTTCTTTTCTTTTCTTATATTGGAACATTGTTGTTTCATTATGACTTCGAAAAATAACTAAGTCCAGATTAATATTAAACTAGTTAAATCATAGTTTTGTATCTACCAAAGATACAAATTCTCAGCATCCAAAGAATATCTCTGTCAAATTTAATAAATCAAGATCCAAGTTTTGATTCTGCAACAAAAAATATACACATTAGCTGTTATTATTAACGCCAATCACCCAAACCCTTTTTAATATGACTCATGAAAGCATGCTTTTGTATATACCAAAGTTTTACATTCACCTTTTTTTCTGCTACAAAAACATATATACACACTCGCTGTCATTATCAACAGCAATCCCACAAACCCTTTTTAATATTAAACTCACGAAAGCGTGCTTTTGTATATACCAAAATTTTACATTCACCTTTTTCTCTGCTACACACTTGCTGTTATATTATTAATTTCTACACACTTGCTGTTATTATTAACACCAATCCCACAAACCCTTTTTTATATTAAACTCACGAAAGCATGCTTTTGTATTTACCAAAGTTTTACATTCACCTTTTTCTCTGCTACAAAAACATATACACACACTTGTTATTATTAACACCAATCACCTAAACCCTTTTTTAATATTAAACTCACGAAAGCGTGCATTTGTATATACCCAAGATTTACATTCACCTTCTTTTCTACTACAAAAACATGTATACACACTTGCAGTTATTATCAACAGCAATACCACAAACCCTTTTTATTATTAAACTCAAAAAAGCGTGCTTTTGTATTTACCAAAGTTTTACATTCAACTTTTTTTCTGCTACAAAAACATATATACACACTCTCTATTATTATCAACAGTAATGCAACAAATCCATTTTAATATTAAACTCATGAAAACGTGATTTTGTATGTACTAAAGATTCACACTCCTAACATACAAAGAACTTTTCTGACAAATATAATAAATCTTAATTTAACTTTTTGTTCTGCTACAAATACAATTATACATATTCACTGTTATTATTAGAATCAATCTAAATTTCATGTTAACATGTTTGCTGTTATGAATCACACTTATGATTCTATGTATTATCTAATAATATGCCTTTTTTAACTCTCTCGTAATCGTAGTAGAGAAGGTGGTAGGTGATATTCACAGTTGTGACGATCTACGAAATAAGACATGGAGATATAAACAAAACAAGGACAACTCGCATAAAATTTCCCTTTGAGTGAGAATTTTTTATACTGAAAAGGGGTGGCATGATACTCAATGTGTTAATATGATCTTCAATCTAACATAACATCACTATTCGAATTGGATTTTCGTACGCTTTATGGCACTCATTTTCATGTCGTTTTATATCATGCAGTTATGATCACAATCATTAAATTGATGAGCATATAAAAGTACTACCTTCATATCATAGTTTTCGTCAGTATCAGGAGCAGAATTTGCATAAGAAATGCAAACTCACAAGATATATCTCATTTGCTATTAATATTTAAGCAATGTTATTGATTGGGTCTCCTTCTGATTGTCGCTAGAATATTTCACATTGTTACTTAAGCAAATATGATATTCGCCTATTAATAATCATTTTTGTATCAGATTAGAAAGTCACATCAAGTTCTCAGGAGTATATGTGCCATTTGTAGATCAGGTTTGTAAATTGCTGTCTTCAAAATGGCAAATTCAGTGTTTTTCAATTCAGAGTGTAAATGTGTATAAAACAGAAAAAAAAGCATGGCTCTTTTATTATATCATGCTTTTCTTCTGTTGTTCAATAATTCAAACACTGGTTATTATAATTGGCGTTCAGGATTTCAGTGTTTGTTGTAAATAAGATACATCATTAGCATTGATCTAAGAAACTTGTTATATATATGCTAATTTCAAATGTCATGCAGAAAATAGCACATTAATTACCAATTATTTCTCTAAAGCATTGTTCTTTTGAAGTATCATATTCGTCTATGTCGCATATAGGCAGCATAACAGACAGATTTTAGTCGACAATTATTTTATTTCCACAATTTTGAATATAAACAAATGCACTATAATGCATTCGGTCGAGTCGTACGCCTTTTATATATAAGTTTCACCAAAAATTTGATATAAATCTACAATTTTGGTTCAAGAATCTTATGCCAAATTGCAATTGCTTATTCAAATGTGTTTCAGGACTTTTCATGTTTACAGGTAAACAAATATAATTCAGACTTCGTAAAAAAATGAGATTTTAAAAAACCATTCAGATTGAAAAAATTTTTCTCAATTTCAATACATTCTCGTCCTACATAGGAAAAAAAATAGCAAAAAGGAAAATGTGAAAAACGATGTTTTTTTTTTCAATAAAATATATTTTTCTTACTTTTCGATAGTTTCTTATTTAACAAACAAATTAGTGCTTTTTTTATTATTCATCTACTAAAATTTCATCTACTTAATTTTTAAACTTCATCTACTAAAATTTCATCTGCTTAATTTTT
>JAOUZG010019144.1:1610208-1623144 GCA_026289955.1 Argiope argentata
GTGTGTGTGTGTGTGTGTGTGTGTGTGTGTGTGTGTGTGTGTGTGTGCAAGTTTAATGATAGGGAGAGGAAAGGTAGGAAAAAGATTCAGGTCTCTTGTAGACAAAATCGTAACATTAGTTTTCATATATATTTTATTGTTTTCAATTTTTACCTTATATAACATTGTGTAAAATAGTTATGTCTAAACTAAAAGTATGTAATATACTAGCAACGCTATTGAATAAATCGTGATGTGAATTTATAAAGTTGTTTCCCAGCGCAATTATTTCCATGGGAAGAAAGACATTTTTACATATATTCATGCTGAATACAGATTATAAATAGATGCCAATGACACCCGGCCTTATTAAACAACCTTTATGATTTCAGTGCCATTTCATGAACTGTCAATGAATGAAATTGAAAAATCCAGTATCTTCAGGAATCTTTCCCACATAGTAGAATGATACTTCCCTTTTAAGGGCTGAGGCAATGTAATTCAACACTTTTAACCCATGCATTGGGTTGAGTCATGTAATCATTTCATGAAAATCAGTACTGCCGCTATTACGGCAATGACTATAAACACAGATTTTTAATAAACCCGAGGTTGTACGAGGTTTGCTTAAGGATCCGCCTATTGCCCCGGTGAGGGGGGGGGGGGCTGGCCCGTGGTGCATCCGGAGTGCTATTGATTGTTTTTCCTAACAGACTCTTTTTTCCCTAAACCCTTTTTAGGTGGGATACGTCGGTTTGGGTTTTCAGGAATCTTTGCTGATTACTTTATTAGCAAATGAAATATGAACATCCTTTTAAAAGCATTTTGCTTTTTCTCTGAAACTGTAAAAAAAACGGTATCACATTTGTAAGTTTCTTTTATCACATTCATAAATCCAAAATAGTTTCATTAATGCAATGTCAGTTGTCATAAGTATATGAATAAGAATTCAGGAGACATGAGTTGACAAAAGTTTAAAATGAAAAGGAGTCGATCATTAAATTTACGTTCTAAATTAAACTAAAGAAAAAAATTTCAATAGGCAAGACATTTTGTTTCTTCTTGATTTAAGTTAAGGCATCAAAAGTCAAAAATCAAAAAATAACCATCATTTTTATCTATAATTAAAATTACTCAAAACATCCTCATTATACTCAGTGGGGAGAACAGAATTTGAATATCAGATCTGCTGAAAATGGCGGACGTTAGGTTTGGCTTAAAGAATGCATTTCCTTCAAATATACCAAAAATACATTTCTGATACAATAATTAATTTTCATCTGCATTCAGGAATCACTCAAAAATTTATAAAAATCTCTCTTCAGTTCTGTAAAAATGTACGAATAAAAACGAATTTTATAAACGAATAAAAGATTTTATCTCTTAATTATTGGTAATTCATTAGGTTAACATAATTTTGATCATAACTTCATTACAGTTAAGGAGCCATTATAAGATTAAAAATAAATTTTTACAGTTTCTAAAATGTATCTTATCCTTTATTAGATATCTGAATTTCATAAACAATGAAAGAACAATTGATAAGACGTCAGTATTAATAAAAATAGATTTTCTGTAGAAAATGCTCACACTTTCACTTTAGTTCTATTTAATTTCATCAAAATTAACAAATTACCTCTTCATTAATTTGCATCTTCATTCAATTTTAATTAATAAGCTCGGTTTATCTTTGCTGAATACATTTATGGATATCCAAAGTGCTTTCTTCTTTAAAAAGCCATTTTCATTAATTAAGTTCTACTTGAAAACTTATTAGATTATGGAAGCAAAGTGACTTTTCAGATAACGATACAAATTTTTAAAAAATATTTTAATATTAGTTTTGCAACAATAATAACTAAATTAGTTTCCACCTCAAATTATTTTTTTTAAATGAAGAATAATTTGTTAACTTACAAAAAAAAAAAATTCTGACGATATTCATTTAGCTCGAAACAAAATACAAAACAGTATAGATATCTAAAATAAAAAGGTAGACTCAATAGTCAAAAGATTTTAATGAAGATACTATTAATACTTATATAAATTATCTTGCATAACCCAGTTAATTGTTATTTAATTATATCATGTGTCCATTTTTTAAAGTATTTGGATAATTCCCTTCAATTTCTTAAAAAGTGTCTGGGAAATACCTATTTGATTTCTATCATAGAATATAGATATATTTCATTCGTCTAGACTGTTTTTGGTTAGTTTGCTTGGTTTTAATTTTTAGGGCTCATTCCATATTTATTTTTCAAGCGTGAAAACTAAAATATATTCGATGACATAATAATGATTATTCTGATTAAATTAAACTTACACAAGTAGATGCAAATAAAAAAAGCTATTCAATCAATTAGTTTAAAATACTGTGATCGTCGATGCCTATATACAATAAAATATGTCAAGTAAAGCTGTTAGATTGATTATTGTTGATACATTTGTCGGTTATAAAGATTTAAGTGATTTTGGACATGTTGTTAAAGTCGAAACCCTACAAATTGGACACAGCATCGTCCAGTTTGAATACCCATGAATATTGAATATGAGCATCAAATCTTCGATATTCGACAACAAAAGATCTTGAAAGAACAATATCATCGACAGACAAGAATTTGTAAACTATATAGATGGGCAACACTTTCTCATATTATCACGGATTTCAAGGCTGGAATATCAAGCCATCTTGCGAGCTATTCGATAGACCCTCAGTGATATGGCATTTGAATCCGAAAGTCTACCTATACATCATTTTAAGTGCACAGCACAAAAGGAGACCGCCAAATGTCAACAAGAGACTTCTCGATTTAGTGGAGATTCTGAGAAATGAGGTGCATTGTTAGCGTGATATGAAACCCCTGATATGTCAGGAGATGGATCTGACAAGTGACTGATGCATAAGACTCCAGTCAGTTCATCTACGCTCCTCCCCCTCCCCTTTAATATTCCTTGTACATTCCAAAAAGATATGTGTTACCTGAAAAGTCGAGAATTTCTATTGAGGGACTCTAGGGACATTTTTCACTCTAAATGCTCTCGTTAGTCACTTAAATCCCAAAGTATGATCATTATCGAACATTTATCGTGTGCCTTATATACACTGGTAGACAGAATTAAGAGATGGAAGGCATTTTCACACAATTCTCGGAAAATATCACATACAACTTGGACAGTTGGTTGCCATACAAAGGCACTATGGCGCTGGCGGCGCTGAGATGAGTTTACATATTTTTTGGGCGTTGCTAATCCAGCAGGAAGTATAGAAATCTACATACAGCTGCTCAACTCATTCTCCACTCTGTTGTTGTTGTTGTTACTTATGGCACTTATCATGGACAAGCCCCGCTGATACATCAGCAGATTTTATGCTGGAGGTATACGTCTCTTGTTTTACAAGTAGAGCCTTCTAGGGCCAAGAGTACGACTCAGCTACTTACACGCCACAACCCTTTTTAGAGGGCGGACTTCATGCATATTCATTCACTCATCTCAGATCGTAATTTAGACATGGAACAGAGAACGATCACTTCTGAACCAGTACCCCCAGTGGTATTACTCTCTTTATGGAGTACTTTGTGACCACAAACAAATTTAAAGGACGTCAGCCGCCAGACACTCGGGGAATCTTTTGTCCGGTGAGTTTTGAACTCGTAACTTAAGAAGTACGAGTCTAATCAGGCTATCCCGAATAATATTGTGGTTTTTTGTTTAAAAGAATGAACATCATCATTAGACGAAGGTATGAGGTGGAGAATTGTGGGTAGACCTTGAGGCAGGGCAGTCTCAAGCTCAGGTTGCTAGAAAATTGGATGTAACCACAAACAATGTTTCAAATTTGCAGAGTCAGTTTAAAAACAGTGGGATAGTGCTCAGAAGACCAGGGTAAGGTCATCCGACAGCAACAATAATTTCCAATTAGACCAGTATTTATTACTTACAGCCAGAGGACGTCTACAGTGACACAACTGTCTAGGGACCTCACTGCTGCCCCAGGACCATTAATTTCAAGGAAGACAGTCGCCAAGAGGCTTGGTGACAGAGGGTTGTATCCCAGAAAGCCCGTCGTTTGCGTCTCACTCACTCCTTCCCACAAAAGAGAGCGTGTACAATTGTGCAGACAACACCAACCCTGGACACAGCTCCAATGTGCTACAGTTCTCTTCACAGAAGAGGAATACAGATTCAGTCTACAACCTAATTTTCGCCGTATATTCATATGGAGGAAGCCTGGGACTCGGTACCATCCCAGTAACATCAAGGAAAGGGACCATTATGCTGGTGGAGGACTGATGGTTTGAGCAGGGATCATGCAAGATACCCGCACACCACACCATGTGTTTGACACAGGTTCCGTGAATGCCCAGAGGTACAGGCAGGAGATCCTACAACCTTATGTGCGTCTTTTCAGTAGGAGGAGGGGGCTGTTGGCCCTGAATTCGTTTTTATGGACGACAATGTCCGACCAGATAGGGCTGTCCTGGTTGAGGAGTATCTGGAAAGCGAAAATACTTTTGGAATAGAATTGTCAGCCAAATCTCCTGACCTTAACCTCATTTAACATGCTTGGGATGCTCTTGGAAGGGCAATTGAGATACGCCAACCCACACCCAGAACCATTCTGGAGTAAAAAACTGCTCTGGTAGTAGAGTGAAAGGGTCTTTCACCAGTATTCCTTAAATCTCTTATTAACAACATGCATACTCGTTGTGCATGCTGTTTATTTGTCAGAGATAACCACCACACAAGAGGTGACTACATACCATACACATCTCTCTTTCATTGACATGTTTCATCATGAAGTTCAGTCCCCATTGGACTGTTGGCAATAACTCTTGCCAATGAAGGGCACATTGATTTTTGCACTGCACTCATTATTGCCATACTATAAGTTATGTCCATATCAAACTCCATTTATTTTTATGCTGTATTTCTCGAGACATTTGAGGAATGCCTTCCATCTGCATATTATGTCCACCAGTGTACTTAGTTGTGTACTTTTTCCTTAATATCAAATAAGACTGAAAGGAGTTGGTTAAAAAGAGGTTAATATTACCTTCAAAGTGAAATAATATTGAATAAGTCTTAAAATCTTTATTGTATGTATATATATCAAAACTGTTTGAGGAGTTTGTTGTTGTTTAGTCAATTAACTTTTAACATATTTACACACTCAAAAGAAGCTTTATGCAACGAATGAATTTTCTACATTATAGTTATTATTTATATACCTTTACCATAAAATATTTTGTTACATTATACATAATAATGTACTTAATCTTATACTTAATGATCGTAATAAACGCTGCTTTAATTAGCATTTTTAGTCAGTCCATTCTTCAGCGTATTTCTTAAACATCTGAATTCATAAAACTTTTAAACTCTGCTGCCAAAAACTCGTGCATAATTTTAATATATTCCAAGAATGTGATTCCCCGTCATCTTTTAAAAAATATGGATAGTTGATACACGATTTCCTCTTAAAAAATTGTTTGGATTCAGGAAATATTTAATACTTATATATCCATCTATGTAGAAGCCAGTTCACTCACGGAAATCGGATGCATCAACTCATGTAATGGAGATTGGCAGTTGGAAATGGTGTTGATAAGACTTGACAATAGAGCAAGATGGCTATCTAAAGATGCAGATTGGAAAAGACAGCGAAAGTCGCATATAATCTTCCTTATGACACGAGTCGCATTGATTTTTTCTAAAATAAATTTATATAATAGTAGGCAATTCATTTGTTTTTTTAAGGAAACTGCAGTTATACCATGGTAGTGAAGAATTAAATATGTTTATAGGTTACAGTTTTTATGGTATTATATATCATCGGTGTACAAAATCGTCGTTTCTTAAATCTTAATGAGAATAAACGATAAACACTGAAATTGATTAGAATTTATTTTCACAATTTGAACATTCATCAAAGAAAGGCCATATAAACTGGTTTGATGTACAATAAATTTGGCAGGCTTAACTGAAATGTGGCCCGGCAAGGGAATAATGCCGGGTATATACTCGGCAAGTTATAAGACGGCAAACAGACAGCGCATGAGTAGAAAGGTACTGATTTATGTTAGCCATAATTTCCTAAAATAGATTCAGATATTCCATTTTTAGCTATAAATTGCCGTTTTGACGTCCATGAATATTTCTTTTTCGCTGCTTATCGTATTAAAACGATGGATATATACATTATCTCTATTACAACTAACTGTAAATTATCTGTATTACAATTACTTACCCTTAATTAATTTGTTACTAAATGTAGGTGAAATATAAATGATAAATATAAAAATATGATATTTAAAAATTGTTTATATTTTTACCTTTTTCTTGAAAAATATCTTTGCGTTAGGTACAAAGCAAAATAAAAAATTAGTAATTATTATAACGATTTTTAAAAATTCTGCCAATTGTTTTATGTCGTATATATGATATAGTCAGATTTCAACATAGGTTCTATCTAATTGGTTTCTTTTAACTAAAATGAAAAAAGGATACTATTTCTCATATTTCATTCATTTAATCATTTTCAATTAATTTGTTAAAGATTTGTAGTTCCCTTTTATAAAGTTTAAAAGCAAATGTTTCTTGTATTTCAAATGAAAAAAAAAAACTTTTTATGATAAAATAAATGTGTTTTAAGTTAAAAAGTATTTGATATGGAAGGAAGGAAGGGAAGAATGTTTTTATAGGTCTTCTAAATAATGTTTTTTTTATTTTTGAAGAATTTAATCTTTAACATTATGATGAAAATAAATCTAATTCTTATTTGAATTTGTTTTAAGAATATGCAAATAGATTAAATAAACATTAATTTAAATTACAAAATAAATATTCAATTAATTAATTCCAATTTATTCCATGCAAATGGCCTCGAGAACTGTTTTACAATCAAGTACCAATAGCTGAAGAATTCCTCAAATAAGTCCTATGAATTCTTAAATGTCCGCATTCATATATCAATTTATAATTCCACATATCGTTTGGTTGAATGAGATATTCAATCCAAATACCTAATAAAAAGTCAAGGCTTAATTAGAACAATAAGAGTAGAAAGAATTTTTCATCCTGTTATATAATTAGATATCCGTTAATTTCTAAAACTGAATGTTGAATTCGTTACTATAATTATAGTTTTAATTAATATCTGGATGCGGAAAGTCCCCTATGCATTTATTCATTATGTTTATCACATAAGTTTCATTCATTTTGTATCATATCATTTCGATAAACATTGACTGCTTAAAAAGGAAACAATTTACGTTTCAATTTAGTTAGTGCTTTATTAATGAATAACATGGACAATAGAGAATGTATGCATTTTTTATTGCATTTACATTCGGTTTATAAATAATGCTGAAAATAGAGAATTTATGCATTCAATTGAATTTACATTCGCGAAAAAGATATAAGGTAAGTGACTATGTTCAAGATGAATTTTAAAAAAACGTTCGAAAACATTATGTTTTTGAATACTTCCATAAAAAAATATTGAAAAAAAACATCTGTTCAGTTTAAAAACCTAAGTTTTGTAAAAATTAGGGGGAAAATGACCTTTTTTTCTTAAAAAGAGAAATTAAAAATATAATTCTGAGGTTATCAAATAATTTGTTTATAATTTTGTAAATACTTCAAGCCCTATGCATCATAAGAGTATATATATACGCATTTAGCATGTCAATTATCGTCAGAGTGCATATATGTGTGCATTTAGCATGGCATTTATTACCAGCTGGCATACATAGGCGCAATTCATTTAGGCGTTTATCATCAAAGCACATATTATAGCCAAGCATATTCAACGCGCAGTTAATGCAAAGAATTGATCGCAAATAATTTCAAGGTAAAATAAACACTAGAAAATAAAAACAAATTGAACTATGTTTCCGACAACAGTGAAGTGGTAATAAGACCTATAAAACTCAGATATTTTTCGCAATTTCTTCTGATAGTAGGGATAGCTAGCACGAAAATTGTTCTTGGTATGGTATGATGAAAGAAAATAACTTGTTTGAAAAGGACCCTTGCTTGTACATTGAAAATCGGTATAGCTCAACCGATTTAAATAATTAATTATATGCATTATTAATGAATATTTCTGACAAAGTGAGAAGCAATATAAAGCATACGTCGAAGGCTTTAGAAAGTAAAAAATTAAAACAAAGTTATGCAACTATACTACAATTTTTTTTAATTCCGCAATAAAGTAGAAAGATAAAAAAAAACTGCTAACATGTTACCAACAATGCATGAGTTAACGATTTTTGGTACAATAGGGCCTGACTAAGGCAGGAGCATACGGGGCAGTTTCCCCGGGGCCCCACATAAATAAGGCCCCCAAATCGAATAAAAATTTTATTTTACGTTTTCTTCTTTAATGAATGCTCTTCAATACAAAAGTAGTGAAGCAGAGGGAACCCCAAAGAAGTTTTTGCCCCGGTCCCCAACTTGGATAAGTCGGGCCCTGGGTACAATTAAACAAAACTGCAGAACAAAAGAAAATATTATAAAGTCAATGGTTGTTTTAGATTATAATAAAAACATGGGTGGAGTTGGCAGTAGTTATTAACGTCTCAACAAATGCCATACTATATGTACCAGAATGTGTATAAAAAGGAGGATTTTTTATTTACCTTTAGAATAATTATGTTGTTTTGAAAATAATTGATATGGATAGATCGTTTCACGTTTTCAAGCAAAAATTAATGAAAGAAATACTTGAAAAAATTTACTTAAAATACATTGAGGTGCCAAAAAAACTGGTACACTGATCTAATATCGTGTAGAGCTCTCACTGGCATTACACAGTAGGGCCACAGCGTGACGTGGCATGGATTACAATTATTTGTGAAGATATTCTGTAGACAGTTCACACCGTGATTTTTGCAGGACAATGCGAGGTGGCGGAGAAATTCTAAGGAGAGTACACTGCAAAACCTCCCAGCTAGAGTCGATAATGTTCATGTCAGGAGAATTAGGTGGCCAATAGAGGAAAAGAAATTGAAGTGAGTTCTCCTCAAGTCAATTGGTAACTACTGTAGACACGTGAGGTGGCGCATTATCCTGTTGGAATTTTCCACGTCCGTCAGAATGCACATAAAACATGAATGCATGCAGAGAGTCAGAAAGGATGTTAAAGTACATTTGGCATATCATGGTAAAGTCTGCACACTTGAACGGTCTCATTCCATGCTAACTGCACATGCCCCTTACAACCACAGAACTTAAACTATCTTGAAAAGTTATTTGTAGGAACAAGAAATCCGTAGATTCATGGAATTTTCTTCACACCAGTATACAGTCATCCACCCGATACAATTGGAAACGTGACTCCTTAGACCATACAGCGTTTTTCCAATCATTAAGCGTGCGTTGGCGGCTTTGGCGAGTCCAAGTAAGGTGCCACAGAATTTTGCCGGTGCACGAGATGGTTTGCTGCTTCGAAAGCCCATATCAATTAGGTTACGTTTCATAGTGTGTACACTGACACTTGTTGATGTGCCTGCATTCAAACCGCAGCATTGTGAGGAAATGTTGAACGTCTATCCCGTGTAACGATACTTTTCAGGTGTCGAATATCCCATTCTATCAAGACTTCTTTCAAGCCACACTAATGTCAAAGATTACTGGAAACCTAGTATTCGTAGTACACCCTAGAAATTGTCGTGTACGAAAATCCAAATGTTATCTCTACTTTGGAAATGCTGTGCGCCTTTCTGGTGCGCCGTCGATCAGTCACCGTTAAAAATTGCTTAAATCTTGATAACCTGTCATTATAACAGCAAGAATCGATTTAATAGCCTCCTCAGACACCTGTTGTCCTGTATACGCTATGTCGACCGCTTTGCATTACGGTTAAACGTTAATGGTTGAACACCTCCATTATTAACATAAGACCTGCTATATCAGTTTTTCTGGCTCTTCTGAGTAAATTCACCACTCAAAAAAAGAATATTTACATCATGTCTATCATTACCAAGAAAATTTACTGGTCAACATTTTCCTACGCTTTTCGAAACGACTTCGTCGAAAAAACTCGTACGCGCTGTGTAGTTGGATCACCAGAAGAAAAGAAAGGATGCATTTTATCAATATGATAATTGTCATGCGGCGTTGTGTCTTGGTCATTTCAAATATTACCCTGCTTGCAAAATAATTAGATTTTATTTTCTATTATTATTGTTAATTTATAGTTATGCAAAAATTCTTTATATTTTAATTTTTTTATTTTTTAATATTTTGGAACATTTTCAATTAAATGCAATCAAAAATATTTTGGTGAGAAGGTGGAATAAAATATACTATCTAGTTTCTGAAATAAAAAATAAGCTAGATTTCTATCCATTCTTTAAATATTGAGTCTCAACTGATAAATGACACCAAAGTTCCAACATCATTCAAAATTGAAAAGAACTGAAACAGTAATAAAATATTTATAAATTAAAAGACTAATTATTCTCTAGTTCAGATAGTGTGTAACAATTTTCTGTATCTTCTACAAGAAGTATTCGTCATTTTTTATGAAGTTTTTCATAAGAAAAAAATCTATCAAAGATTAGAATTGGAGAAAAAAATATCGAAAAGCACATAAATACAATTATAAAAATCAGTGAAACCTCCAAAAAATTGACATAGAAACAAAATTCTAAAGATTTTATTAAGAAATCAGTTCAAACGTTAAAAATAAATAAAAAGATTGAAATGAAATATGTTATGCTTTTTTCAATGTATCATGTCAGAATATAATTTCTTGAACGGCCAAGCAACACGTGCTCGTGCAAGTTGAATTATATTTTTATTCTTTTTAATTGTTTCATTGAATGAGTCACTTTAGCATTGCAAACGATCCAAAAAACTTTATATCGTATTTATTGTTTAAAAAAATATCACATTTCCTATTTATTTCCTTTCGCATAATAACGTGCTCAAAATGGCATATTTCTAGGTTTCATTTGCTGTAGAAATTAACTTATTGTTTAATCAGAGATTTTGTAAATGTGATGACAACGCTTTATTAAAAGCTGATATTTTTTAGATGCTCGTGCAGATGATAACATTTTAATTTTTCGCCTACAGTTTTTTTGTTTGTTTGTTTGGCTGGTTTTTTTCGTTTACGGTTTTCGTTGACATCAAAAACCTTATCCCAAGAGCAATATCATGTTCTGACATAGTAAATTTCGTAAAAATTCGACTTTTTATGGTCACCTACTACTTAACCAAGTTCTCCTTTTGGTTACTTGAGCAAATCTAGAAGATTTATCTCCATTTCACACCGTTTAGTTACTCTAACACCTAATTTCCCACATCTCATACGCAAGAACTTCTTCTCATTCCTGCTGAAATTCACTGTGACCTTCGCACCTTATAATTGTGCTCAACTATTCACGATCTACGACTTGCAACGCTTCCAAGCCTAATTGCCGTCTAATTATCATGATTCAGAAACGTCGTTGACTTAAAGAGCTTCTGGCCATTTCACAAGCAGCTCAAGATTACAAATTCAATTTAGGTAAGTTCATATCACCTACCTCTATTATTATGGTTATCTCTTATTTATTGAAGACCATGTTACTAGGATTAAAGATGATTGTTCTATTTATATAATTATACACTTTATTAATTAATAGTAAAGAGATAAATTAGTTATGTGAGATTTCGGCAAATATTACACAACAAATTTGAGTTAGTGTAATTTTGATGTGCTAGTTGAGCATTTACTGAATTTTTTGATAACTTCTGTACATTGGAGAAAAATATGAAGAGCGTTTAAAAATTTTTAGAATTAATTTTTAACTATAAGGACTTTTATAGTATTCGGGAGTCAATATCTGTGATAAACAAATAATAAACTTGTTATTCTCATATAAAAAAATTAATGATGTAAGGCGAAAGAATTCTGGTATTAAAAATCATCACAAATATTTGTTCAATTAAGTGTCAACAATTTCCAAAATGCATTTAAAAGCTGAATTTAAAATAAACTATGCTCTTATTATATTTTAAATTTTATTATAGTTTTGTGTCAATGTACAAAGGAATAGGATGTCATAATGCATTTACTGAGTAATCATTAAATGGATTATAGTTCTGTTTCATCAAAATAGATTTTACAAATAAATTTTGAGAATAACATTTAAAAAATAACTTTTGAGAATAATATTATTTTAAAAATAACTTTTGAGAATAATATTATTTTAAAAATAACTTGAGTACTATATTATTTTAAAAATAACGTTTTAGAGTTATATAATTTTAAAAATTATTTTTGAGATTTATATTATTTTAAAAATAATTTTTGAGATTTACATTATTTTAAAAATAATTTTTTGAGAATTGCATTATTTAAAAAATAACTTTTTGAGAATTACATTATTTAAAAAATAACTTTTTGAGAATGACATTATTTTTAAAAATAATCTGAGAAATTCATAAAAAATAATTTTTATCACTTTTTACGGAAATCGGGTATTTTCATAAAATATTCGCTTTAATAAGTTGTGTATGATATTTTCTCTCTTTAAAAATTAAAACTGTCTTTGCCAGAATCTTTTTTTATTCTGTGAATTTCATCAAAATGTGATTATTTCATTCTTAAATCAATAATTCCTGCTTTTCCACAGGAATCAAGCTCAACAGAAACGCAAACACAAACAAATCAATGAAATTTTAAGTCAGTTATAACTAATTTTTAATAAATTGCCCATTCTCTAAAAAACCCGGAATTGATTCACATGATGCAACTTAATAAAGAAAAATGTATTTCCCCTTTCTATCTTTTTTTTTTAATTATACGTTTCTTTTAAATTTCGCCTTTCTTTATTCATCATGTGTAAATATATATTTTTTCTTGCAAAAGGATAAATAAAATCCGGAAACTAGTCTGGTGGTGGTGGTGGTGGTGTGTGTGTGTGTGTGTGTGTGTGTGTGTGTGTGTGTGTGTGTGTG
>JAOUZG010019144.1:1623154-1669183 GCA_026289955.1 Argiope argentata
GTGTGTGTGTGTGTGTGTGTGTGTGTGTGTGTGTGTGTGTGTGTGTGCGTGTGCGTACGTGTGTTTATAGTTCCGAGAAGAAAAATATTCCACATATTTAAATCTTCTTTCACATCTGGGATATTTTTTTTTAATACAAATAATACATTTCTGCCAGTTTTGAATAATTTTATCATTATTTTATTTCTGACAATACAGTCGAATGCTTCTTTATTACTATGATTCCCTTACGATTGCAAGAGAATCTGCGGGATTACAACTAGTTACACACATTATATAAGCCAAGATCGAAAGAAAGAAACAACAAGAGAAAAAACTATGGACATTTTCCTGTTACTTCCTTAAATAGATACAATGGGGTAAGTTTTAATCGTTTTTTTAGAAAAATAACTGTAAATTATTAATTTAATTAGCCAAGTTTATTCAAGCTCTAACTATATACATAGAATAATAAAATGAATTAAATTTATACTAAATCTGTTACAAAGTTTATCGTTAATTATAAACCTTCCATAATTTTACAAATTTTAATGTTTTTAAGTTAAAATAGTAATGTAAACTTAGCTCTCCATTTTTTCCTTGACAAACGTCATTTAAAAATGACTTAACGTGAAGGAGGCTACTACACCAAATCATAACTAAATTCTCCGATTCGCTTTAAGGCAAATGGTAGAAATTGAAAGACCGGACCAACACCACAACAACATAGATGGGAACTGCAATTGAATCTTAGGAGCAATCACCTGCCACGGTACAACCCTTCCATTTGAAGTAGAGAAGGTCAATTCCCATCATCAGCATATATAGGTCGATAAGTGGTAGAGGTAGATAAGATGTAGCTAGAGGTTCATAAAAGGTAGGTAACCCCTATCATCTGTATATAAGCTCAGTCGTAAGAGGTCAAGGTCGATACCTCCCTCCCCTCCGAACCCACCAGTGTGGTGACAACCAACCAGCATACCAGAATTTTTTTCATTCTCATTTTTAAACAGTCCTCTGCTGGGAGTATAATAAAGGAAAAGCACATAATTTCTAGAAATTTGACAAAACTCTTAGCTCATGGTCTTTTTTTTCTTTTTGTCAGTCCACAACCATATAAACAATACCTTAATCCGCGCACAAAGAAAATCCATACATTATCTTCAATTTCCGAAAAATATTAAGACACTGAAATCTGTCTTAAAAAATTGAAATCTTATGTGGCAGTTTTCAAAATTACCATTTGATAACAATTTTGCTTTTACGAATTTTGATTGTTTAGAACAATAGGAATTTTTAGAATAAAAATTGTATATTTAGATCATCATTCCTTTCATGGTGATGAAAGATCATTATTCCTTTCATGTTGAGGAAAGATCATCATTCCTTTCATGTTGAGGAAAGATCATCATTCCTTTCAAATTAAGATGTCGAAATCATTTTATAAAAACGGAGAATGGACTTCGCACTATGATCATCCCGCAAAGATATTTTTCATAAAACTCTTAGATTTTTTTATTCAGAATTCAAACCTGACACATTTGAGATTTGGATTTTTTTTTATATTTCATAGTTTCGATAAGAAAAAAAATCCTACAAAACATGCATTTTATTTTCTGCCTACGCATTTTAAGGCATCAAAAAGACCAAACCCAAACAACATCTTGTTCTCACATGAAAAGAAGGAAACGAAGGAAATCATTTTAAAACAAAAGATATAACATTGTGTATGCAGAAATTCTTTATAATCTCTTCTAAAAATTATAGTTTTCTTTTTTTTATTATGATAGTAAAACATAAACATTCTATTCTTTTCTATCAGATTCGCAATCGATATTTTCAAAAATGTCTCCAAAGAACACAAATGTATGAGCCTTTCTCTATCAATACCCATACGAATCTTTATGGAGATATATATCTTCCTTCAAAAATAGAAATCTGGTATCGAGAGTCCCCATCGATAGACAGAAGGAAGTTGAAACATCAAATACTCCCGACTAACCATCAGTTTCGAATATTTATTCTCTCCTGTTTTGGACTACTTCCCTTTTAGAATATTTACATCAGATAAGACATTCGAAATGATTGAATTAAGAGATCAACTTGGAGTTCATATTTCCAGGATCAGATTTTGCAATGAACAGATGTTGTGCTTTGAAGGAATTTTGGAATTCTATGCATTGAAATTTTATAAATATGCAGAATGTTAGTATTTTTGTCTTCTTTATAGATTCATTAACCAAGCATAAACTAACAAAAATATTCCTGAATTAAAATGTACTATAAAAGAAAAATTTAGTGATAGAATCCATTCTATTATGTAAAATTTAATCTTTAGATTATTAATCAATAAAAAATGAAAACCTACTTTTAAAGCGACTAGGGACTTATAAAAGGATATTTTGCAAATTTCACCTAAGAAATTTGTAATTTTACTTGCATTAAGAGTAACACTATAGGAGATGACACACAAAATTTTAAAGCATTATATTAATTTATTTATGAGTTAGGGGGGTTAATATAATATAATATTAGCGATAAATAACGTTAATGAAATGTGTTCCAGGCGCTCCGAATTTATTCGAAAGCCCTCCAATTTTTATTATTACTGACTCTAACCCTTTTGAAGCAAAAGTTGGGATTAGTCTCGAAATTTGAGAACGAAATATCAAAACTAATTAATATAATAACTTAAAACTACTGATTTTTTTCAACGTTTAAGTAATTTGGAATTATTATATTGTTTAATTTTGATATTTCGTACTCAATTTATAAGATTAATCCCAACTTTTGTTCCAAAAGGATTAGAGTAAGTAATAATAAAAATTGGAGCTCTTTCGAACAAATTTGGAGGGCATGGAACATTTTTCGTTAACTTTATTTATCACTAATATTATATTATATTAACGCCCCTAACCCATAAATAAATTAACATACTACTTTACAATTTTGTGTGCCATCTCCTATAGTGTTACTCTTAATGCCAGTAAAATTTCAAATTGCTAAGTTGAAAATTGCAAAAAATCCTTTTATAGGTCCCTGGTCTTCTTAAGGCCAGAAATATATCGGAAGCTTATCAACTGCTCTAAGCAAATGAAGACAAATTGGTGGAGTTGCGTATAGGAAATTAACCAGAAAAATGTGCATGCGGATTTAATTTTCGACATTCACCACTGATTTTCCATTCTACTGGTATGGTTGGCTTGTTGATTGATAATAAATACTCCAGATTTCATTAAAATTTATAATGAACTGAATGCTGTGCTTGAGAAAAAACGTTGGAAATGGTATATGCTTCAGAAATGATAATAATAAAAAGAATTAAATGAAATCTGCTATGCATATTTCAATATATCATGTCAGAACATAATTTCTTGAACGGCCAAGCACCACGTGCTCGTGCAAGTTGGATTATATTTATATTCATTTTAATGGTTTCATCGAATGAGTCACTTTAGCATTGCAAACGATCCACAAAAACTTTGTCTCATGTTTATTGTTTAAAAAAATATCCATTTCCTACTTATTTCGTTTCATAAAATCGTGTGCCCAAAATGACATTTTTCTAGGTTTTATTTGCAGTAGTCATTAACTTTTTTTTGTATCAGAGCTTTTTTAAATGGCAACGCGTTATTAAAAGCTGATTTTTTGAGATGTTCATGCAGATAATAAAGAATTTACTCTTCGCCTACGGATTAAAACGTTTATATTTCACCTACGCATTAAAATATTTATTTTTCTTCCACGGATTTTTGTTGACGCCAGAACACCTAACTTCCAAATCAATACCATGTTATTATATGATAATATTTGCTTTGTTTATGAAACGGAAATAAAATGTGAGATTTTTTATTTGGAAATTTTAAATAAAAAAATCAGCTTTGTGGATTGGATATAATTATTTCATTAAAAAGAAAATTAAAATAATTCGGAGAGTTTCAATACGCCTTAAGAAAATTACAATATGGGATACAAATCATTGTAAAATCAGAATAATTTTTCAATATTATTCAATGATTTTTCTTTTTCATATTAGAAAACAATTTCATGCATTCTAATCTAAAAAATCAATGATTAATTCAATAAACTAGAATCCTTCATATTATCTCAATTCTGAATTATAGAACGCAACTGATATTCTAATTTAAACGATCTTACCATTTCTTTTTCTTCTTTTTCTGCAATTCATTCTTTTAATCTTTCAGGCAATAATTTTCTTTTTTATGTCAGAACATGATGGCGTTTTGGGGATGAATTTTCGGCATCAACAAAAATGAAGAGAAGTTGAGAAGTTGAAATGCTGTTATCTGCACGAGCATCTCAAAAAATCAGCTTTTAATAACGCGTTGCGGTTGCCTTTACAAAAGCTCTGAATTAAAAAAATAAGCTAATGACTACATCAAATAAAACCTAGAAAAATGTCATTTTGAGCACGTGATTATATGACATGATATAAATAGGAAATGTGATATTTTTTAACAATAAATGCGATTGAATTTTTATGGATCGTTTGCTATACTAAAGTGAATAATTCGCTGAAACAATTAAAATGAATAAAACATAATTTAACTTTCAGGAGTACGTGGTGTTTGGCCGTTCAAGAAATGATGCTCTGACATGATACATTGAAATATGCATAGAAAATTTCCTTTTAATCTTTTTTATTCACTTTTCTATATCAAGAGGAATAAAATTTCAAATAATATATTCTAAACAAATTGAAAACTCCAATTTTTAGTAAATATAATAAGTAGCAGAAAACTTTTAAAATTTTAAATTCTGAATTAATGTTTACATTTATTATATTTAAAACGCAATTCATTAGAATTTAGTTTATGATGTATTGTATATATGAGTACGTACTTGCAATTTCAAAAACTCTTCAGTTACGAAATTTGAATTACACTGTCAATTCGATCCCCAAAAAGATAATTCATAAAAGAAACCTTGAGCATGGTATTGTTTTGGAAATGAGGTTTTCTGACGTCAAGAAAAATCTGTAGACGAAAAATAAGTATTTTAAATCCTTAGACAAAAAATAAAAATTTTACTGTCTGCACAAGCATCTGAAAAAATCAGCTTTTAACAACATGATGCTATCCCATTTACAAAAAGCTCTGATTAAAAAAAATAAGTTAATGACTACAGCAAATAAAATCTAGAGAAATATCATTTTGAGCGCGTGATTATATGAAAAGAAATAAATAGGAAATGTGGTATTTTTTTAAACAATAAATGCGAGACAAAGTTTTTTTGGGGGTCGTTTGCAGTACTTACGTGACTCATTCGATGAAACCATTAAAATGAATTAAAATATAACTTAACTTGCGCAAGCACGTGGTGCTTGGCAGTTCAAGAAATTATATTTTGACATGATGCATTGAAATATGCATAGCAGATTGCGTTTTAATCTTTTTATTGTGCTATTATTCTCATTAACAAAACTGAACGAAATGTTTTATCATCAAGTTAGCACTTAATCAGCGAAATTCTAAACCATTTTTAACTAATAATCGGAGAAAATCAGTTCCTATGCTTAGAATTCTTTGGTTGGTATATTCCTTCACTCATGTAGGCAAAACTTCCGAAAGTTGTTAAGGTACAGTGGAAATTCAGCTTATTTCTAAGAAATGGTAATTAAATCGCAATCGAGCATCGAGGAAAGAAGCAATCGGCATATGGCTCGGCGAATGTCTAGACTGGAATAAATAAGATGAATCGTCATTATAATCAGGTTCAACAAAAGAAGCAATAGAAATTGCGATTTTAAATGTAGCAGATAAGGGTAAAATAGCGCTCACGCGAGGCCAACTATTGCGGCAATAGAAGGACACTCCTATTGCAAGAAAAGCATTGATTTCAAGGAGATAATGGCAAATAGTTGCCCTGATGGGATAATCATCTGCAATTATTTCGATGTGTCACGTGTTCTTTCAGAGATAGGCGTGGTCATCCAGTAGTTGGCCGCGTGTAAAGACTACTTTAGCTTGGCTTGAAAATAAATATAAATATAATCAAATGTATGTGCTTTTGGATATATTTGATTGAAATGTTAATATTGACTTACGATGTAGCATTCATTTCTTCAAGTCAAACATTTAATTGATCGTTATTAAGGCTTATATGTAGTAATTTTTTTGCCCAAAATTTAAGATATAAAACTAGAAAAATAAAATCATAGCAATATGAGAAGACAAAATCTTATTAATAATGTTTATAAACTATATAGGGCCGGGATCGCCTGGTTGGTAAAGCGTTGGACTCGTACTCCTTAGGTTACGAGTTCGAAACTCACCGGCCAAAAGATTCCCCGAGTGTATGGCGGCTGGCGCTCGTTAAACCTGTTAGTGGTCGCAAAGTCCTCCATGTCGAGAGTAATGCCCCTGGGAGTACTGGGTCAGAGGTGATCGTTCTCTGTTCCAGGTCTAAATTACGATCTGAGATGAATGAATGAAGTCCGCCCCCTGAAAAGGGTTGTGACGTGTGAGTAGCTAAATCGTACTCTTGGCCCTAGATGGCGCTACTTGTAAAACAAAGAGACGCATTTCTTAAGCTTAAAATCTGCTGATCGTATCAGCGGGGCTTGTCTATGGCAAGTGCCATTAGTCACAACAACAATAAATTATATTTACGAAAAAAATAAACTTGAGGATTACAAAACCCAATGGATTTTTAAAAATCTAAAAGATTATGAGGGATTTTGCCAAGTAAATTTGACAGAGAAATTGTATTTGTTTAAAATAAGCACAAAGCGTTATACACTGAAACATGAACAGTCACTCAAAATATGATAAATAGAAATTCGACAGTTTCATTGCGCATATATCTGGTGGTTGCCCACCGAGTAAAACATGAAGATGAATTAATCTGGTTTGATCAATGCGTATAAGGCTTATTAAAGATTTCATATCAATAATACAGGTGATCGTTAATTATTGGCAGGGTTTCCGTACCTCATAACTTTCGAATAAATAATAGTACGCAAAAACCAGATACGTATTCCCAAATTACAACTCAAAGAATTTGTATTAAGGATATTAAACTATAAAGCCTGCACAATTTGTACTTTGTAGGCATTCAGATGAAGGCGGTTATGGAGAACGTTAAATATATCGTATGCGGAATATGTAACTTCACAGCTGATTGTCTCGTTGATTACCATGGACTGCGAGTAAACGTTTCTTGGATGCGATCACCATTTTCCTTCAAAGTGCTAGGTCTTCCCTTTTCCTCATTTAAGTCCCCCGGAATAGCACCTTGTAATTGAGGATGAGATGTTTCCAGTATGGTGGCTGGATCTCACCAACCTGGTGGGTGCACAAATAGGTGGGGGTTAGGCTCCTCCCATTGATGACGGGACGTACTTCCTTCTGGGTGGGTTGTACCGTGGCTGGTGACAGCCATTGGGACTCAACTGCAGTTCCCGCTAATTGCTGTGGCGGCGATCCGGTCATTCAGTGCTGATGGTTTATTCGTGTGCCTTCGTGGCTGGTCGGAGAGTCTTTTCTATGACTTCCCGCTCCCTTTCGGCGTAGAACGCTGCCAGTTTCCTGAAATTGCATTAGCCAGCGTCTAATAGAATTATCTAGAGGAGTATATTTCTTGTATTTGGCCATGAAGAGACTTTCAGTAGTTATGACTGATTTAGTTTCAGAAAACCACAATGCACACATTGCTTTTTCTTGCACTGTCGCCATTTTTATTTATGACGTCATAATTACCCATAATTCAAAATCGCATTGTTGCCACCTAAAATTCTTTGAGTTGTAATTTACGAATACGTAATCGGTTTTTGTGTTATATTTTTTATTCGCAAGTTATGAGGTACGGAAACCCCGATAAAAATTAATGAACACCCTTTATTATTAATCAATTATAATAATATATTAAGCTAAGCTATTAAGTTAAATTATTATTATTAATAACAATATTATTAAATATTTCATAGTAGATATTTTAGATTCAAAGCTTAATAATGAAAAATTACTCGATTACCTTTATTTCCCACTTCATCAACCTCTAAATCTCCCCCAACTACAAATCAAAATGGCGGATTCGAAGCAACCAATATCTTTCATAATTATAAATTCTTATTTAATGAGTACGAAGTTCTTGCTTATCTTTAATCAAAGTACTTTCCATTCTTCAACACAAGTTCATTCATAGCCGCTGTTTCGATGAAAAGTTATGACGTCATAAACGTCAAGTCGCCGAAGATTCTAAGCTGTATTAACCAAGATAACATCAGACTTGCCATTTACTGCTGTTTTACTATCCATTTTTATCACTGGGGAACCGTTTGTGTCAAATTACTGTGCGAGGTCTCATCGTCTTTTGCAGATCGATGAGAGGTATAGCTTCTGAAAATTAGCGAGGTTCTCGAAAGAATTGGAAGTTTCGAAAATTGCTTTTTGAACAAAAACCATAATTAACGCGTTTTCAGGATGAAAAGGAAGTTTCTGTAAAAAAGAAATGACGGTTGATTAGAAAGACATTTGACAGAATATGAATATTAGTGAAAACTGATTGGTTCCAGGATTTAAGAGAAAATGTCTGATACCTTTATGCCTGTCTATCAGTCCGATGTTTTTATGCACGAACATTTTAAAGGAAATGTCAGAAAGACAAGAGAATAATTATTAATGTTTCAGATTTAAAACCACACTGTCATTAATTAATGGTAAGAGTAATTTTATTCCATATACTTTTATTATTTCAATGAATCTCAAATATCAGATTAAATATGTTTTCAGATGGTATTTTCGGTGCTTAAGTATTATACCGTAAAACTTTATCTCCAAATTTGAAGTCATCGCCAATGAGGTGCTAAACCGCCAATTATGGCAATCCAGCAATAATGTAATCCATTGATCTTTATCGCCAAATTAAAATCCGTTGCCAAAAAATTACTAAAACGTTGGCGATCGTTGGCGCAGACGGTATAATACGTCAGTACAGTATTTTATTCCAATAGTTAATTTTCTTCTTCTAATATCAAATTTTCTTAACGTTTTTTTTCCATAATGTTCTTATTAATAGTCATAAAATCTAAAGTCACATTTAACCTTATGAAACACTATATTATTCCTAATCAAAAAAGGAAACATGTTATATTCATTACATCATTTTGTTGCTTCCAAATTCGAATTTATCATGGGTATTTATTCACACCCAATAGAGGACACTTTCTACAATCATTTTTTTATAAATAGAATTTATCAGACAAATAAATATTATTTAAAAAAAATTATTAACCTCTGCTAATCATAGATTCAATAATGCTTTAATTCAGATTCAGTTCTGAATTAACTTGAAGAGAATGAAGTAAACAATAAGTTCCTTATAAAAATATAACTGCTGTGAAAACCGTTATTAAAGAATCTGTAAATATCAGATCTACATATATATTTGGTAAAATATTCTAAATATGTTATAAAGTTGGATAATAATATAAAGAAAATATATTTTAAAAGATTCTGACTTTTGGACCAAAACATAAAAACATAATCAAGTTTTGGAAGTAATTCATATATCGTTATAGTAATTAAAATTATTGCGTAATTATATACGACTAAAAATAATGTTAATATGCATACAAAAATATACAGGGTGCTTTGTTAATGAATCTACTAATTCAGATTATTAGTAGGGCACAGAATCCTGAAGGTATTGTCAACACATATTATGCACACATCACATAACGCCTTCAGGTGCCCCCCGGTGCCTATAACATTAAGCTATCCAACCAGTTGAAAAAGCACAAGATGGAAAGAAGAAAAGAAAAAGAAAAAAATTAAGAAAGAAAGAAACGATAAATCTTTCAGGAATCTCCAGATAGGCATCCATTGGAGTCAAATCCTACACGAATCTATTCAATTTTTTGCTGAAGAAATAGATGAATGGAATGGACAAAAATACTTAAACAAATGGTGGTATGGGTTGAAATTACAGGGAAATGAGATTATTAATTGGAAAGAAAAAATTGACAAATTACGTTGCGAACTTCTGTATGGCATGTATAAGCATATATAGAGAGTGTATGTGTGAGCTAATAATAGTAATTAATAAAAAGAAAAGATAATATTTGTGATTATGTCTTAAAAATGTGAGTAAAAATTAATTAAAGGATTCTCATAAAATAAGGCAATTTTGTTGAAGAAAAGCCTGAAATAGTTTTCTAAGAGGGACCAAAACGACTCCTTGTTAAACCTACTGTTAAGATAACAAAAAAAATATGAGAAAAGATTTCTCAAAAATGACTATATAGAAAACATTTCAAATTGTAAAATAATTCTATTAGAAAGTAATTTTATTTTCTCACTAAGAATCGATACTGAAAAGTATTTGTGGATTTTTTTCACCAAGGAAAAGTTAACAAACAATTCCCTTGCCATCCTCCTTTGTATTTATTCTGAAGAAGTTAAATTTTTTTTTTAAAAAAACCAATTCGGTTATCTGTTTGGAATTTTACTAAGTTCCCTCCGTTATTGAAAGTATATCATTAGATTCAATCTTCGCTCGAATAAAAAAAATGCTGCTGATAAAATTGTACAGCAAGTTTCAAATATTTAGCTGTAAGCGTTTTCGAGTTTCCGTGCTCACATGCGTAAGGGCAAATAAACAAAATTCCCGCTGATGGATATCAAAATTTGATAAAAATCAACAACTTTGGCATTAAAAAAAAACCACATGTCACACTTCATAACTTCCAACTCCTCAGAAATAATTGCTTTGCTTAAAATGGGTAGTCTAAAAAGTGATGAAAATCTTGAAGTAGAATGTTTTGACGATCACACTACTTTAATATCGCAAGCGAGAAAATAAAGATTCACTTCAGGCTTTATTATAATCTTGATATAATTTACTGATCCATGAGCTGTATTAGGAAAGACGTGTTGAGGTATGCTGATTTTCTAAAGTTTAAGTGTTTGAAATTCGAGACGGAACCAAATGTTTTCTGATTAAACGCAGTTTTATACATCTTTGAAGGGTAGCTGTAATAAATATTGACAATTAGTCATTATTTCATGGAATAACCCTTGTTATTTATTCAATCAGATCAGATTTAGACTTAAGACAGTGTACAACATGTGGCCAATGTTTTCTACATTAGCACATTTAGTTAATAACTACGCGATATTTTAAATTTGATTTCCAAGTTAAGATTTATTTTATTCTAATTTGTTGTTGTTGTTGTTACCTGTGGACAAGGAAAAAGCTATTTCATTTCAGAAATCTAACTTTGTCAATGATAGCAATTAGCTCTTAGCATGTCATTGATATCGTTACGGCAACATTGGGCTGTATATGGACTTTTGGTTTAAATACTTATTCATTTTTTAAATTTTATAATGGAGTTGCAGTTATCTTGATTAGTAATAAAAATAATGAATAAAATAATGAATTTTAAGCCTAAAGTAATGAAATTGAGTATTTTAAATGTGGATGCACTTGAATGTCGATGTAGAGGTAATCATGGATGGATAAAGATTAAAATAGCAGAAACAATTGATTATATTTTTTCATGTGAGAACATGATGTTTTGGTTAGGAAGTTTTGATATCTCCGAACTTTACGGATGATGACGTGTCCGCTTTACAACGGAAGGGGGGTGCAGTAGCTTCTGACGGTTTGGACCCCTGAGCACCCGAGGGCAGAAATCTGACTTCAAGCTCATATGAAGATGACACACACTTTTCTCATTCGAATTCAAAGCCCTTTTTGACAGGGGGCACATTCTCACACCTCACAGATAGAACACTGAAAAACAACCATGTCCTCACCGGGACTAGAACCTGGGGCGTCCAGTTCACGCGGAAGATGCGCTACTTCTTTGTCGGGATGCCAGCAAATTTACAGACAAAAACAATTTACCTGCTTCTACCAGTATTGCACTATTATACATATTTCATTAACATCAAATGCGTTTTTAAAAGGTTGACCTGCTTTTATCAATATTGCATTATTAATATGAATGCTTCATTGACAGTAGATGCGTTTTTAAAAGGCTAACGAAAAACAATGACTTCATAGATATTATTTCATCTCAAAACAGTCGAGTTCCAAAACTTTGTCAGCTATAAAAATTAAAAATGAAAGGTTTAAAAAAAATATTTATAGAGAGAGAGGAGGGGATAGAGACTGATACAGAAGTCTCGTGATTGTTTAATTATGATAAATAATGACTTAAAAAATAATACTCTCGTATCATAAATTGAAATTTGCGATCAAAAATTTCATTTTATTTCTTTTTGTTTTTGTTTTTTAAATATCATTCAAAAAAATCAAAGAAGTTAAAATTATCATTCATTTTGCTAAAAGTTACAGAAATTAAATTTAAAAATTTTAATATTCTGTAAAATAATTTATTTTTACCTAATTTTTCAAAATTTCTTTTGATACCAAGTAAAACAAAAAAAAATCGATTTAAATAAAAGCTGATGTAATGATTAGATTGATTTTAAGGAATTATGCCTATTTTAGTGGTTTTTCTCTTTAATATCATCAATTTTCATTACGAATTCAAACTAATTCATTTTTATCTGAAATAAAAAAAAAAGAAACATTAATTTTGTCATTGCATTCAGTTAATAAATTTCAACTTCAATTAAATGTATCCAGTTTCTTTCCCTTTTCATTTAAGAGGAAATATAGTTTATTGCTTTCAAAGTGAAAAAAAACTAATTTTGTGAAAGAACTTAATCCAAAGCAAGAGAATTCAATAACGATTGGTTACAAGGTTTCAATTCTTTAAAATTATATAGGATGTTTTCATTTTCTTTTTTGAAGATGTAAATACCTGAGGTAGGAAAAAAAGTTTTAATTAGAAATTCGTTATCTTTATTGAGCAAATGTGTTACATTAAAAATATCCAGTCTCGAACACACAGATTAACAAAATTCGTTTTCTTTTTGCTTTTTCATACACTTTTAGAAAGTTTTGCAATTAGATTTTAAATAAAAAACTGATTTCAAAATATGGATATTTAGATTTTCTATTTATATTCCGACGAAAATTCTTTATTTTTTATAGTTCTAAACTGTTGAAACTTGATACCTGAATACTTTTTTTAATTTACATTTTCATAAAGCTGTGAATATTTTATCAAGGCATTTTTCTGTTCAAATTTCTTTTTTGTCTAAAAGAACCAGAATTTTTTCCAGAATTTTCTGCCATTTATCTACCTATCCGAAAAAAATGAGAACTTGATTGACAGACAGACAGACAGATAGATAGAATTTTTTCTAAATTAAAATGATTGATTAAAAATGCTTTTTTATTTGGGTACTTATCGGTTGTTATGGTAAATAAATAGGAAATGTGATATTTTTGTTAAACAATAAAGACGAGACAAAGTCTTTTTGGATCGTTTGCCATACTAAAGTGACTCATTCAATGAAACGATTAAATTGGATAAAACTATAATTTGACTTGCACGAGCACGTGGTGCTTGGCCGTTCAAGAAATTTTGTTCTTTACTGATACTTTGATACTTTGAAATATGCATATCAGATTTTATTTTATTCTTTTTTTTTCAATTCATTTCCATGTTGTGTCATTAGTTTCAAACTTTATTTAAGTCTTTTCACTCGGCTACTAATTTCTGACAATATTAAAATACTGTATTTTCACATTAAGAATGCATAATTGTAAAATATTTTAAAACACTAGATCTTTATCAAATAAAGAATCGATTATAAAATTCAATCTATAAAATCACGAAACATATCAAGATAAATACAATTATGTGAGGCTAATAAAGTATTTAAAATTAATTTAATTAATGTTTTCCTGACAGAATTACGCATCAAATAGTAGAAAAGAATGATAATATTTGTCGTTTTTTATTTACAAGACTTTTCTATTTTCATTCTTTCTCTTTCAAATCAACAATTAATCTGAAAGAGAATAAAGATTAACTTATTCAATAGGGAATTCAAATAACTACATTAGAGCTGAGTATCAATTGCTCAACATTAATAATATCCCTAACAAAACAAATTTTGCATCATTCGTAGAATTTTTTGACAAAATTAGCTTTAAAAAAGGGGGAAATAAAATACCAAGAAAATTTCTTCTTGACTTGCTAATTAACACTTTTTTTCTTATTCGGAAAAATGAATCCTAAATTTTAATTATTTGACCAAACGATAGTAGAAAAAAATGCAGTTGGAATATTTTCGACATTAATTCATTGGAATTTTCATACCAAAGTAAATAAAGATTTAAATGAAATCTGCTATGCATGTTTCAATAGAACATTATTTCTCGAACGGCCAAGCACCGCGTGCTCGTGCGAGTTAAACTAATTTTTTATTCATTTTAATTGTTTCATCGAATGAGTCACTTTAGTATTGGAAACGATCCAAAAAACTTTGTCTCGCATTTATTGTTTCACAAAAACTATCACATTTCCTATTTATTTTATTTCATATAATCATGTGTTTAAAATGACATTTTTCTAAGTTCTATTTGTTGTAGTCATTAATTTATTTTTTTTAATCAGAGCTTTTATAAATGCGTTGGCAACATGTTATTAAAAGCTGATTTTTTTTCTTTTTAGATATTCGTGCAGATAATAAAATTTCAATTTTTCGCCTACGGTTTTTCTTATTTTTCGCCAACGAATTTCTGTTGACGCTCATTCCCAATATAACATGTTCTGTCATGATAAAAACCTAGAAATTTTTCATATTGAAACGGTTTAGAGGTAGCAGAAAAGGTTATGAGAAAATTGTCGTCACTTCCACTTGAATGAGTTATCAAATTGACTGATTTTTAGAGATTATATCCAGAAAATTATTAGGATGCTGTATTGCTAATATTATTAACTAATTGTAGAGAACTATATACTTATTATCTATGCTATATCTTAAATACTCTTTAATATCACTATAATAACTGTACTTTAAATATCCATTAATATTATAAGCTGTTTTTGCACTAGCTTCAATATTCCTGTTTATAATATAATTAAGGGTTTTATAATATGTAAAAAAAGGATCCAAGTGAATGCTATTGAATGTATCAAAAATATATATACTTTTTAACAAAATTTAGATAGCTTAATTATTAATATTCCTTATATCCTCATAGACTTGCATTCATGATTTTATTTACGAATTTATTTTTTATCTTTATATACTTATCTGAAGAAGTAGTTGCTTTCATTTAGGAAAAAGAAATAAGTCCCTTCCTCTGATCGTCTTCTTTCTCCTTTTCATTTGATTAAGATCTTCTACAAGACCCTTAATTGCTCCCATTCATCTTGGATTAGTTTTGAAATTAATGACCAAGGACAGAATTCTCCTTGAAGCGGTAAAGATGACAACCAGAAAAAAAGATTGAGTGCATCGGTTAGAAAACATTAATTTCACTACCGGTATTTTATTTTATTTTATTTAGTATACTACATAATCGAAATAAACTTTTCTGTAACTAACCAGACTTAGATATTTATGTCAGCTAAAATTTTATGCCGGTAATTTTTCTCTTGCTGAAATTATTTGTATAAAACTTTTCCTTTTCACCATGTCAAAACATGATGTTATTTTGGGAATAAGGAAAACAAAAATCTGTTTGCGAAAAATTAAAAAAAAAAAAAAAACGTGGGCGAAAAATTGAAATTTTATTATCTGCACGAGCATCTCAAACAATCAGCTTTTAATAACGTGATGCCATCCCAATTACAAAAGCTCTGATTAGAAAAATAAGGTAATGACTACAGCAAATAAAACTTAGAAAAATGTCATTTTGAGCACATAATTATATGAAATTAAATAAGAAATGTGATATTTTTTTAACAATCTATGCAAGACAATGCTTTTTTGGATCGTTTGCTGTACTAAAGTGACTCATTCGATGACACAATCAAAATGAATAAAAATATAATTTAACTTGCACGAGCACGTGGTGCTTGACAGTTCAAGAAATGATGTTCTGACATTATGCATTGAAATATGCATGGCAGATTTCATTTTAATCTTTTTGTTTTTATTTGATTTTTGACTATAAGCTCGTCTGTATTGCCATTATTTGTCTGCTAATTTTTCTATCTTATAGAAAAATTATTTAAATTATAAAAAAATTTCCTTAATTTATTTTTAAAAAAGATATCTTTCATTTGCATTATTTCAATTTACATAGGATTTAATTGTAATATTATTGCCAAGGATTTTAGCTTAACTATTCACCTATAACAATGGTGATTAAGAGGTCTATAGACAGCATTACTATTGCCAAATGGTAATTTGCTTAAATTGATATAATGAGGTTTCAGACAGTTTCCAATTCTGAGGGGGATTTCATCAATCCCCTTTAGCAAACAGGTCTGGATTAGTTTGCTGTAGTAAAGGTGGATTTGCGTAGAGATAAGATTTTAAGGAGAATATAATTAATTAGAACGATCAGGAAGCTATATATTCTCTGAGAGCTTTATGCATACTACAGAATAACTTTCATGATTTGTGTAATAACACAGACGACAGTTTAATTTTTAAAACGTTCTTATTCAATATATATATATATATATATATATATATATATATATATATATATGTATCTGCAAGAACAATATTCATCAAGTTATATTACATAAGTTAGCAGCTATGGTTAAAAAGGACGTGCTTAGTTGTTTTTAAATCTTAACTTAATTGTGAACTTAAATTTCAGTTTCAATAATAAAATATTATTTCAAAATGCATTATAAAATAAAGAGAAACTTACTCAGAAAAAAATAAGCATTAATTGCATAGCTTTCATTGCTGTTACAAATGCTTCTTTCTAAAAGAAAATGTCCTGAATAAAATTTTTTAGCAACTAAGAAAACGATTTTTAAAAAATTTTAACAGTGTAATATAATATGTAAATATACCTAATGTAATAATATAATGTACTAATATACTAAATACTAAGTATAAAATACAACCATTATAATACTACTATATAAATACAATCATATATAATACAACCATATAAATATTAAATACTAAACATAAAATACTAATATCCTAATATACTAAATGTAAAATATAAAAATATAAAATACTAAATGTAAAATATACCTAAAATATCTTAAAAATCAATTAAAAACCATTTAAAAGGCTGTAATGAGATTGAATTAGTATTTCCAAAACTTTCTTTTTATTTTGATATATAGACAAATTGTTTTCGTTCCATGATTTTGGAGGTTATGATGGCAAATTTTAATTTTGAATTCAAATTTTCAAAAATCTGTCTACAATTCACATTTTTACCTACCAAAATATATCCATGCCAAACATAGGAACTCTAGGTCTGACTGTATGTTTTGAAGAGAGGCAACAGTTATAAACATTCAATAGTCAGCATTAACAGTATAGTAAGTACTCTTAGTTCAGCTAAGAGCAATATTCTTACTAATTATTTCTTCGAAACTAAGAAAACATTTCTACTCTATATGAAAAGTTTTTATCAATAATTTTGGTATTGGAGATTTTTAAAATCATTTAAATTTACTTAAGGCATACATACATACTTGATTTTTTTTAAATTTTAACTTTAAAAATCTAACTTTTTCACTCTAAGTCATTAATATATGTTTAAATTCAATTCAGGAAGAAAAAGTCATATTACACAAATTATTAATTAATATTTAATTAGCTAATTAGCACATTTTTTGAAACATGATATATTAAATTCTTTGTTCAGACATAGAATTATAGTTGGAAATTATGCCTAATATTAGTCTTCACGTTATGAGCCTTAACCAAGTTATAATAATGAATATTTTATTTAACAATTTTTTTATCAGCAATGAATAGAGAAATAGAGATTTTTTCAGTAATTTTGACATTTAAACAGCTATAAAAAATTATTTATATAAATATAGAATTGATTGAGGTTCATACCATCTACTGTTTCATACAGATTATTTTGGTATATAAATAATTGTATTTGGTTTATTTCTTGTTCAGTTATGGTTGTTTGAATGAAGCAACATAGTAAAAAAATATTTTTCAAAAAATGAGTTTAAATTTTGAAAGTAGGTTTTCATCTTTATATATTTAAAAAAAGGCAAAAAAAATTACTATTTGCAACATAAAAAACTTCCTGAAGAGTAGCTCACTCCTTTTTCAATTGTTTTATGTTCCTTTCTTTTTTTAATGTCACGTAATTATTCCCTTCTCTTTTTCTGCAGTGGTGTCGACTGTCGCAAACTTTCAAATATTCTCAATTTGTTTCTGTTTTCTGTGCCTTTCTCCATGAAATATCCAGGATTAATACCCATCCATTTTATAATCTAAAATTTTGGCTTGTACCCATTGTTGAAGTGAAGAATAGCAAAAACAGAAAGTTTCAGAACATCGGCATCTGAAAAATTTGTTTTCGAATACCGTTTCCAAATGAGGGAATGGAGGCATTGATTGGTGTTTTGCGTTTTACCATGAATGTACTTTTCTAGTATTTCTGCAAAATTTAATCTTGAATAAATCAGTTTGTAGTATTTTAATATTTTCAATGACAATCCTCTTTTATGTTTATAGGAATTTTGTTTCCCATGAGTGGTGGCACTTAGGTATGAGCACTAGCTGTCACTACTTTTTGGTCATTTAGTAGGCCTCAGATGAATATCCTGAGCACTAAGGTGATAAAATGTGCTCCCAACTGCATTTGACTTTGCCTTTACAGAGCTAATGTTTTAAAGTAATGCTAGACAAAAAAAATGCCTTTATCTTAACATCTGTCAGCTTCCCTTTTCATCCTATTCCTTTGACTGTTTCTTTAGTTTGCTCAAGGTAGTTAAAAGTATTTTTTTAGTAAATCCCAATGTATTCTTTATTTTTAACTCTAGAAAGGTAACCTTTAAAAAACTAACAAGAATGATAACCATTCGTCTCCTAGACGAAGTGTATTTAAGATTAGTTTTTAAAGCTAATTTAAATAAAAGTAAACTACCTGCAGACGATTTCATAACTCTTGGTTGTCAAGTAGGATAAAAATATTTATTTATTTTCGAAGCAATCTTTAATCATATGTACGTGATGTTCTCCGCACATTGCTCTTGAACATAAACAAAAATTGAGCGTCATTTCTGCGCAAATTATATGGGCAAAATGAACACATTTCTCTTTTTTTAAGTTCGGGTTGTTCAGGTCGTTGAATGTTTACATTGAATTTTAGAAGTTCACTTATAATAGTCCTCGTTGATCGGGGCAAAGTTGATATGTCGAGACGCTTCTGCATCCATAGAGCAAGAAGAACTTCAATAAAATCTTCATCTTCCGGTTCATTCTCAGAAGTAGAATTATCTTCCTCACTCAATTCTTTCGATAATTCACGGATAGCTTCTGGCCTACCCCACAAATTTTCTCCGTGAAAACACTTCGGCATCTCCAAACATACACAGAAATACTTTCTTAATACTAACCGCACAGATAACCATTCTTCTCTGAGACGACTATTGTTCTGGATATACTACAAGCAGAAATATTTCGGGGAAAAGGAATGTCCTCATCTGTAGTTCCCAAGATCAGATTAAGGTACTGAGTAGAACGATCCATTTACAGTTATAGTGGAAGAATAGTCAAAGTTATTGGACGAACGGTTAGCATTCTAGGGTTAATGATTTTACAACCATATTAATGAGGTTCACACACTGCAATATAGCTTTTTCTGTCACCATCTCGGTAAAAAATCCTTATACTCTAGTCCCTTTACCTCCAATGACCGCAGAAAAATTATTTCTGCACCTATGGGCTCCATGTTATTCGATGAACCGGGATAATTAATAGAGAAAATATGAATCATAAGAACAGCGAAAAAAATACCACAATACCGAGTAAAAAGTATAAGTAAATAATTTTTTGAAAACTAAACAAAACTCCCGAAATACATTTAAATTTACAATTAAGTATCGTTTCCAAACAATATGAATGAAGTAAAATTATTTTTAAATAATTCTTTTTAAAAAACATAACATTTCAAGTAAAATTTACGAAAATTGGTTTGTTTACATTTGGTTTAGAAACCAAAACTAGAGTTTTTAGTGAAAGTACCTCAAGAAAAATCCTTATAACTCCAGAAATATTCCGAATATTGGCATCTTGGTGTCGTTTGAAAACTAAAAGATCAAAGAAAATTTTGAAGTAATAAAAGAATATTTGATATTTTGATCAATTTTCGAAGTTTCAAGTGTGTACGTACACTTTGTTTAATCCAGTTCTTTTTACTGTCGGATGTAATATAGACTCTTTACTTACATACACTGCTCAAAACAATTAGAGGAGCACATGGTTTTAACAGAATTACGCAAAGATGTCTACCAATAAGTAACATAAAATGAATCATCCATAAATTACAGCCTGCCAGGAAACGGAAGAAGAAAACTTTATATGCAAATCAAAGTTCATGACGTCAAAAACCAGAAAAAAGAGATAAAACCAGAAATCAGGATGTTTCAGAAACGTCTGTTTTATTGCCGTAACTGTGAAATATGATTGCGCAGTCTTTCTGTTTTTGAGACAAGCTTATGAGAATGTCTGAACAACGTGATTTACCGGAATCCATGGCATGGCGTGTCATAGGCCGACTGGAATCAGGCCAAACACAACGGAATGTCGCGGACGCTGTTGGAATCGCCAGAAGTGTTGTTGCAAGGTTGTGGAATCGATTCCTAGAAACAGGAAATGTTAGGCGTCGACCAGGGCAAGGTCGGCCACGCGCCACTACAGCAACTTATTACCGGTATATACGCTTAACAGCCCGTCGAAACAGAACAGAGAATGCTACTCAGCTGCAAATACATTGGTTCTTGGAAACAGGGTAAAGGGTGTCCAGCCAAGCATTACGTAATAGGCTTCGTGGGGGAGGGCTCTATGCATGTAGGCCAATGGTCTGCATTTCATTGACCCCACGCCACCTTGCAACCCGAAGAAGCTGGGCTGCTTAACATCGAGATTGGCAGCAACATGATTGGAGCCAAGTGCTGATTACAGACGAGTCCCGATTCAGTCTGGAGTGTGACACTCAAGGTGTTCTGGTATGGCGGGAGAGGGGCACTCGAAATAACCCCGCATTTGTTCGTGATAGGTCACAATACAGACGAGCTGGTTGGATGGTATGGGGTGGAAGCAGCATAGGCGGACGTACGGGTCTGCATATCATTCGGAATTGCACTTTGACGGGCTACAGGTATGCAGACGAGATACTGCGATCTCATGTCATCCCTTACGCTGGAGCCATTGGTTATTCCTTTATTCTCCAGGATGATAATGCCCGACCGCATAGAGCTCGTCTGGTGGAGAAAATGCTTGAAGCTGAAACAATACAGCGTATGGAATGTCCAGCGTGCTCTCCTGACCTGAATCCAATCCAGCATGTTTGGAACATGCTTGGATGACGCATTGCTGCGCGGCCAAGGCCACCTGTGACTGTTCCAGACTTGGAGATTGCACTTCTTTAGGAATGGAACAGTATTCCTCAAAGTCTGATCGATAACCTCATCGCATCCAAGGCAAACAGGTGTGCAGCAGTCTTAGCTGTTCGAGGGGACCACACGCCCTATTAAAACTCGTGCATCATGCCTATTCAGAGCCTTTTTTATCGTTTACATGTAACCAAATTGTTGCCCTGAATCATCTTTTCATGTTTTTTCCATATTTTTAAAGAATTAAAGCTTAATTCCACATTGTTTTATTTTTTTTCTCTGTATTGCGCATGGATACGCAATTGTCTGCACCCATTGTATGCCAATACGTGGCTGCCTCGCACGGTTTTCTTGATTTTTTTGCTTGCTCCCCTAATTGTTTTGAGCAGTGTATATGACCACTCAACTCCTATTCAATTCAGCTTCCCTCAATAAGAGGGTGGTAATTCCCCAACTGCTTTACAATCTCACTACCTGATAATTGCTCTTTTCCACTGTTCCAGGTTCCAAACGTGACCAGTACGCTTTCCAGAATTTAGATTTCGCCGTCTCATTATCATTTAAGAAGCTGCGTCAAAGCAGCGTCAAATCAGATAGTATCTTCAAAATTTAAAGAATGGGGTCTAGTTTTGAGGAAGGAGGATATTATTGAATTTTTGAAATAAAAGATGTTTGATTTATAAAATGGTAGTAATTCTTTTTACTAGTATAGTACTAGTACATTTCATTCGCTATTTTCTTTGTATTATTGGTAGAAGAAAGTCAAAATTCTTCCTTTACAGTCACATTTCAATTGTCGATATTTTTGACGACGTCTCTACAGAGAAAATGATAAATGCTGCCGTTTTCCAATAACATCGTTTAGAATCATTATGCAGACATTTCTCTTCCACCGAAAATGGAAATTCGATATCAAATATCCCATATGAAAATTGTGTGAGATGAATACGAAACGTTCAATGCTCTGCCTGTCTTTTGGTTTCGAATATTTATTCTCCTTCATTTGACCTTAGATCGACTTAATATTTTACTTTCTTTTCCTGTGGACCTTCTACATCAAATCCAACATTCCAAATGCAGGAATAGAATCTTGCTTACCGTTCAGATTTCTACCTTTTGATTGTATCGATTTGATGTTCCTTTTGACAGAAATTTCGAAAGTATTTCTTATATCGCAACTTCCAGAATACACAAAAAGACTTTTTTCTTCATTATTAAGTCAGAAGATTCAATAAATAATTGAATACAAAACAAAATTATTTAAAGTTGTACAAGGTCACTTTGAGAGAGAACGTTTCATTATTACCTAGGTCAATGCAAAAAAAAATATTTAAAATTGTACAAGGTCATTTTGACTGAACAAATGTTTAATCCGTTCGATACCATTGACTGCTAAGACTCCTAATATTCGAAAGAAAGACGAATTTATGCTCAGTTATGAATAAAAATTCAACTCATCGAGAAAACTTTTAATTTATTTGTCTTTGTAAAACCGAACTCAATAAAACTTTATTCACCAATTACCTTTTGTATATCTTTCTCAAGGAAAAACAAATTAAACCGGTAGCAAATTCAAAATTCCTTTCACAATCATTGATACCCCAGAAGATTAATTTCTTGAACTGAAATGACGAATCCAACTCGTCGCTATCTTTCTTGAGTGATCTCCTTTCAAATGAAAATTCAGTTTTTAGCCTCTGAAATGCTGAGTAAAAATGAAATTAGTTCAAGAGTACACAAACAAATGTGTACTCTTGAACATGATATGGCTAAGAATTCTGATATGTTTTCTCAAATGCCTCTTATATTGTTATAAAAATTAAAATAGCAATGAATTCCTAAATAGGGTGTGTCATCTAATAAGGAAATTACATGTATTCGCACGTCTAGAAGCTATTAAATAAAAACAGAATAATTTATTCCAAGTCACGATTGTAAAAAATATTTGCAAAAACAATATGCTACCTTACAATACATATGTAAGGTAGCATATGCTACTTTGCATGTTCTTTATTCTGAGATGACC
Organism: Argiope argentata; assembly: GCA_026289955.1. Taxonomy (NCBI): domain Eukaryota; kingdom Metazoa; phylum Arthropoda; class Arachnida; order Araneae; family Araneidae; genus Argiope; species Argiope argentata. The sequence goes on from JAOUZG010019144.1 coordinate 1,646,566, forward strand.
ACTTTTCGACGATTCTCTCTCATGAAGGGATGATACTCGGAAAGATATGAGCAATTTACAGAATTTATTGTTAAATAACATCACCTCCTTTCCTTTCAGTGCGTTTTTGTCACATTTAACCCATCCTAATGCTTGTGAAAAGAGCACGGATGGTTTTAGAATCTGTTGACAAAATTTATTGAATAGCAAAATTTCCGGCAACATTTTAAAAAGTAAATAAGTGAACGACAGAAATTTAGCAATTCCTCTAAATAGTTAAAAATTAATAACTAATTTAATTTACAAAATAAAGACAAATTACAAGTGTTTTACTTTTATTCTTACCATACACTTTGAATGTGAAGAAAATATTGTATATATTTGTGAAATGAAAACATTCCGGAAGATCTAAAACTTTTTTCACGAAAATTCAAAAATTCTATTCCTAAGACGCGAACCCAAAATGTTTCGCGATATTTAATCGTAACTTTTTTTTATCATCAGCCAACTAAAATAAAGTTTTTAGATACTATCAAGCATTTTGTATAGTTTCAATGATACGATAAATTTTAATTCATCGCTAGTTTTTACAAATTTTATATCTTTTGCGTAAATTAATGATGTTTTTTGATATTTTTATCATTGATTGTAATGGCTCAAACTTTTAAAAGAATTCGAACTTAAAATAATCGACTTTTTCTCCCATAATCTAATATATACCTCTTAAATAACACATCAAGTTACACACGTTCAAAATGATGTCCTTTCTAAAAGTACAAAATGAAACAAAATCCTGTATCGATAATTCAAAAAAAGGAAACAAACCCAACTCTTAGAGATAAGTAACAAGAATCTAGTATCTAGATCACACATAGGTAAAAATTCTCCGTAATCACTCGCGCGAAATCAGTTCCCATTCTTTTTCTTCTATGTTATTGGCAGAAGGGAATCAAAAGGCTCCCCTTTGCAATCGGATTTTCGTTGTCGATATTTCCTGAGACGTCCCCAAAAGACCATGCGAAGGTGGAAGTCGTTCTTGAACACCACCCATGTGAATCATTATGGAGATATCTCCCTGCTTCCGAAAATAGAAGTCCGATATCAAATATCCCATAAGAAAGACAAAAAGATAAGTGGGATGAAGCCGAAGCGTCGAGTGACCCGAATATCTTCCGGTTTTGAATATTTATTCTGTCTTATTTTACCATAAATTTGCCTTCTTTTATTCTCTTCGCCTTTATAATCTCTACATCATTTTCATCAATCGAAATGAATGAATAGAATATGCTTAGACTTCATATTTCTAGATATTTATTCTGCAAGATTTCGGGTACTGTGCGTTAGAGGAATTTCAATAATAATCCATGCATTCAATACATTCTACCGAAAGTTAGTGCGTAGATTCCTTTTTATTATCATTATAGATTCACCAACAAGGAAAATATTTTAACGTTACAGCAACAAGGAAAATATTTTAACATTACAGCAACAAAGAAAATATTTTAGCTCATCTAAGTTCAAAAAAAATGGATATTGATACAAATATTGCATGATGATTTCACGGACATATTTCTGTACTATTTCCCTGAAACTTTCTCCATGAATTGTTCTGATTTAGTTGTTTGAAGAATCTTTTCTAAGTTCAAAAAATGGCTATTCATATAGATACTGCATGAAGATTTCTCCAATATTTTCCTGCAAAGTTTCCTGAGGCTTTTTCCATCAATTGTTCTGATATAGTTGTTTGAAGAGCTGTTTCTAAGTTCAAAAAATGGATATTGACATAGATATTGCCTGACGATTTCTTCAAAATATTCTTGCAAAATTCAATGAAACTTTTTCTATGAATTATCGTAATTAAATTGCTTGAAAAGAGCCTTTTTTAGTGCAAAAATGGATATTGATATAGGTATTGCATGACGATTTCTCCAACATATTCCTGAAAAGTTCCCTGAAGCTTTCTTCATGAATTGTTCTGATTTAGTTGTTTTCAGAGTTTTTTCTATGTTCAAAAATGGATATTGATATAGATATTGCATAATTATTTCTCTAATATATTCCTGCAAAATTTCCCGAAGCTTTCTCCAGGAAATGTTCTGATTTAGTTGCTTGAAGAGTCTTTCCTTTCAAAAAACGGATATTAAAATAGATATTGTATGGCGATTTCTTTAACACATCCCTGCAAAATTCCCTGAAACTTTTACCATGAATTGTCGTGATTTGATTGTTTGATAAGAGCCCTTTCTAAGTTCAGATCTACTAATATTGGTGAATTCTGTAGAGTAATGGAAAAAGAATGAAAATCAATAGTTTCGAAATTAAGAAAAACATTTTAATCATAAATCAGCGACATCTATTTGCAAACCAGAAAATATCTGTGAAACTAAGCATCAAAAAATAATCTTTACTTTTTAAACACTAATTAAACAGTTTCAAAATTATGCTAAAAGTATACAAAAACCTTGTCTACGATTCGAGTCAATGGTTCAAGGTAAGTTTCCCATAAATATAAAATGTATATTTAATAGCTAAATTCTTACAAGATTTAATGAATTAATCTGGGAAAATACCATTGATTTACTTAAAATATATTGGTAATATGCTTTTCAAGCCTGTTGGCCATGGTTTGAAGAGTTAGCATTAGGAATTGCCAATTTCGCTCAATTCTAAGAGCTTTGTAATTGGATCGTAGTTGGGCAGCGAAAAGCATTGTATCAGCATTTATCTAAGCGGATGTCTAAAACTGTGATAATTAAACTGAAATTTTCTCACCATCAGATTCTCTGAATGTAGAGATAGACAATTTCGGCATTAATAGAAAGACCGAAATGCTTTCAGATATTATTCAAACTGATGCTCTTTGACTTCAGTTAGCTTACTCTCGAATTAAAGTTTTGTGAAGGAACACGCGGCCTTCACTTCAAGAATCTCTGGAGCATAATAATTGATGTTAGGTAAAAAGAAGTTTTTTTCTTCTTATTTTAATAATATTTAAAATTACCTTTCATATATGAAAGGTAATTTTATATATGAAAGGCTTGAAATTACCTTTCATATATGAAAAAAAATGAAAGGTAATTTCAAGTTATTGTACTTGATTGCTTTGTCACGTGCATATTTATTATCTATCTGAGAAACTGTATTAAAAAAAGATAAGTCTTACTGATTTGCGGAGATTTTTCAAAATACATTCCCTTTTAATTTAATCAATGGATTTGAATTAAAAATATTTTTTAATCTAAATTCTTATTTCAAATATAAATTACAACAAAAGAAATAGATGAAATGTTTTCTTAAAAGATGCTTAGAACTACTTGAATTTTTTAGCAACAACAGCAGAACAATTCCATTAGTCTAAGTTTCATTGTGTTTTAAGTAATATTTTATTATGAAACTTTCAAAACTGAGATGTATATGCTACAGTTGCAAAAATTCTGATGCTAGACTAAATTAAATTAAATAGTTTAGAAGATATTTTAGCATCTATCTTAAAAGTAACATAGATTAAGTTATAAAAATAATGATGTTGTTGTGTCAAATGACACTTGTCATGGACAAGCCCACTGCTGACCCAGCAGCAGATTAAGCCGAATGAAGCGCCTCTTGTATTTGAGTAGCGCCAACTAGGGCCAAGAGTACGACTTTGCTACCCACTCACCACATTCGCTTGCACAACCCCTTTTTACAGGGGGGCACATTCACACATCTCACAGATAGTACACAGAAGAACAACCATGCCCGAACCGGGACTCGAACCCGGGACTTCCAGAACACGAGGAAGACGCGCTAACTTTGTGCCAGAAAGCCGGCAAAAAAATAATGATAAAAATGCCTATGAAAGCAATTTTAACATTACCAAGCCCACTAGTGATAAATGCGATTAAAAATTGTAAGAAATATATCATTTTTAAAGAAAATAGAATTTTTACAAATTGTGTTTAAATTAAGTTTGAAAACTAATTAAAAATTAGAGAAAAGATGTACGAAAATGAAACTGATATCACTGGAAAGATAATTTTTTAAATCTTTTCTAAAGTGGCATAGAAAAACATTTTATTTCATAAATAGTTAACTTCCACTTATTCCTCCTTTAGGAAGGTGTAAAAACTTTTTAACTCATTAAATCTCAACACGTCTCCCAATTTCATTAAAATCTTTAAAGGAGGTTTGAATTATATAAGATTTAAGAAAATAGGAATTAACCCATTGACTGCCAGACATATTTAGAGCGTCTTGCCCTGGGTGCCTAGGTTTTATTTTGAAGAATACATGAAAGTTTACAAAATATAATTATATTAAGTTACTGATATAATACTGTAATAGCATCTACAGTAATTTTTATTGAAAAAAAACACTACGAGATAACTCGTCAGTGGCAACCAGCACAGGAATTATATTCATTGACGCTAGCTACGAGTTATCTCGTAGTGTTTTTTAAATAAAAATTGCAGTAAATGTCATTACAATATTGTATCAGTAGCTTAATGTAATTATAGTTTGTAAACTTTCATGTATTCTTCGAAATAAAACCTTGGCACCCAGGGCAAGACGCTCTAAATATGTTTGGCAGTCAATGGGTTAATTCCCATTTTCTTAAATATCTTATATATTCAACTTTATTTATATATATATATATATATATATATATATATATATATATTCTGTACAAAGGGGAAAAACGTAAGGAGATTAGGTATTTCTGTCCCCAGTGCCCCGAGAAGCCAGCACTTTACGTTGATCCTTGTTTTAGAGTTTATCATATTCAGCAACAATAATAAAAATATTTTTAAATTTATGTAATACATTCATATATATAAATATAATTATTATCTAATCGTCTAAGTTATAATTTTTATAATAAAAATTGAAAATTAATACGTTTTTTTACTCCATACAAATTCTTCATTCACCTTTTTAAAATATTTTTAACTAAAATGGCCATTTGTAATTAATCTAAAATTGCAGCACGCTCTACGAGATATCTCGTAGCTGGCAGTTTTGATACTCACGCTTCATACGAGATATCTCGTAGCTGGCAGTCAATGGGTTAAAATTTAATAGTATAGATTTTTTTAAAATTTATCGTTTTTAATTATTTTAATATTTCAGACCATTTCATATAAAACAAAGAATACATAGTATGATATAAAATATTTCACTTTAACTTTTAACCTTATTCCGAAAGAATCCAGGAAAAGTATATCTTGACATGATTCAATTTTATTTGAATCAAATTAAACAAACCCTTATTTGTTAGCAAAATATATTATATTAAAATCCTCGTATTAAATTGTTTTACAAGTCCAATTTAGCACTGAAAACTTGCTCTTCCATCTTTATTTTACGCTTCGTCAATCGCTAAACCCACAACAACAAATCGCTCCCACAACAACAAATCAAAATGGCGGATTCGGAATATTCCATGTCTTGAAAGATTATAAATTTCCCATTTAATGAATACAAAGCTCTCGCTTATCTTGATTCAAAATGCCCTCCATTCTCCAATACAGGCTCATTCATAGCCGCTGTTTCGATGAAAAATTATGACGTCATAAACGTCAAACCGTCGGAGATTATAAGCTGTATTAACTAAGATAAGAATAGACTTGCCGTTTACAACTATTTTACTATCCATTTTTATCACTGGGGGAGCCGTTCGTGTTAAATTACTATGTTAAAGTTTCATCGTCTTTTATATATCGATGAGTGTTAAAGCCTGCTTGAGAGGGGGTGAGGTTTCTGATAGAAATGGAAAATTTTGGAAATGGCTCTTTGATCAGAACCATATCTGATATCGAAAAGGCTTAACAAAAGAAATAATGGCCTTTTTGATTAAGGAATAATTAAGTTTTCTCTAAAACTAAGATGTGTCTTTTTTTAAGTAGGAACTATCTGAAATGTTTTTAAAAATTATTTTGCATGATAACCAAATTTTGAAATGATTTTTTTTGTTTAAATAAAAGAGCATAACTTTCATATCGAAAACTATACTACCATAATGTTAATAAAATTCACCTTATTTTACGTTTTATTATTAAATCAGTGAATACAAGCCTTTGTCTTATAGTAAAATAGCCACTTTTGACGACTAGCTGGTTCACAAGGAGTAATGATTTTTAAAATTTTTCAATTAAATATATATGTACCTTGTTCTCTTAATAACTTTGTGGCCAGATAACGTCAACGATACTGAAGTCGACTTTTGTATTATGGTTATGTTACTCGGCTACAGGTCCAAGCGTCGCAGGCTCATATCGCGACCTTCAATCGGTACATTGGTGAACTTGGCAACGCAACCTCCTATAACAGTCGTGGCGCCATCTACCCACAGCAAAAACAAACAAAACAAAGTCGTCAGACACACTTGACGCAAGCAAGCAGCAACTCGCCATAACTCTTGGCGCTATAAAAATCGTTCGTCCGTTCGCCGACTCACTGGTGTTGGAGTACTGTGGCGCTAGCTTCATAAGCCAGATATCATCTACGATACCGAAGTCGATTTTTGTATTATGGTGAGGTTACTCGGCTACTGGCCCTAGCGTCGCAGGTTCGTATCGCGACCTTCAATTGGTACAACTTCAACAAAATATATTTAAACTTCACATTTCTATAATCACATAATTCATTATTATAGAAGCTATACATAATTTGTTCGTTGTACTTTGTATCCCTTTAATTTGCAATCAGCTGCCCTTGTATCATGTGAAATATCACATTTTATGTTTATTCCATAAACATTACTTTTATTTTAATGTGTTAAACATTGTACTTTCCTCCAATTGGTCTGAAATAAAAGTTGATTTAAGCATTCAGTTTGAGATTTTAGCAAAACGATAGCAACACAAGGATACACTAAATGTGATCTTGCAGGTTATATTTTCATTTTGTAAGAAATAAATTTCTGGAGAGCATATTTTTTTGATTTTCTATTTTAAAGATTTTTTTTTAATTTATAGGTTAAAACAAAGGTACCAATGAAAATAATTATTTTTTTTAAACTTTTATATGATTTAGAAAACAACTTTGTGCTATAATAGTTTCAGAAGTTATCAAGGGAAAATGCCAAAGTTCTGATTCATTTCTAAAAATTTACAAACAATTCTATTTCCATCCCACAAAACATACATATGCCAAATGAGGTCGATTCAGATGATTTGGGTTGGTGTATAGAGCATCAAAACATACAGACACACAAATGTACATACACACACATTCATCTGATTATTTACCTTGGAGAAATTCTGAGCATTTTTCGGCCCAGAATTGATATTTTCTTTAAGATGGTGGATGGAAAAGTCTGAAAGCGAACGTTTCTATAGAAGAGTAATATTCATGTAGTTGATATTGAAAAGTAATTTGATTTAGTTGATTGTTGCAACTCTTTATTTAAAATATGAGTGCCTCAATAATATTTTCTTAAATATAATTCACGAAGCAGTATAGGAAAATAATCTAAATCTCGTTATTCATCAACGCATTTCACTGACTCGAGTTAAATAAAATACAATTATTTATAGTAAAAGTGATGTTTAGTGCGCCTCTTGCTGCGCCAAGAATGCCAAACCGCCAATGAAGATGACAAAGTAAACAAACACTTATGTGGAATAGTTACCGTTACCACTTTTGGCAATATAATTACTATTTTTTAATAATAAGTATTATTTATTATTTTCAGACCAGTTGCGTCGGTTTGTTGATAGCAAAGAAAAAGTTAGAGCATGCGATGCCTCTGGCATCTCTAAAAAAGCACTGGGCAGAATTTTTTAACTTAAAAAACATCCTACTACTTCTCTAGCAGTGGGAACCTAGTAGCTTCACTGGAACATTGAAAATAATCACTGTGTGGATAACAGAAACAATGCATAATCAAAAGAAGAAAGAACGGAGGAAGAAACAATCAATCCTTTCTCTATACAAAATTTCAAACAGGCAACCTTTCCTAACTTCATGAACTCGTCCTTCATTCATTCTGTAGGTTAGAAATATTGTCTTCCATTCTATTTAGCCGACTTTCATTCTTTCACAATTACCTACCTAATAAATTATTGATAAAACCAACCGTTTGAGCAAAAAAAGAATTACCAGAACTGCGAAGAATTCCATTGCATTTAACTTTTAAAGTAAGAATGCAGACGATTTCGTAAAATACGAATTCAGACGATTTTTAAAGCGCACATTGACAATTAAAAAATTGCAGAAGAATAAAGATTTTCTATTCGTGTTCACATTAAAAATAAAATTGCAGTGTCTTAAATAATTGAAAAAAAGAGCTTTTATTTATAAGGAACAAAATCAAAATATTTAACCAATGTTTTCTTAAATATTTTATCGATTTTTTCATAATTTTTATTTAACATTTTTCATAAAATAGTCGTAGTTTATGTTCAACTCAACCATTGTTGAAAATAGTTAACAAAGCAGCATTAGGATTACTAGAAGAGCGTTTCGTTGGGTTTTCATATTGGCGACAAACTCGGGGGCACACTAATCTTCAATTTAAACATATTTACTTCATTTAAATCATTTTAACTGTAATAAACAACATGCACGTCTATTACTAATGATTTACAAATTAGCTATTGGCCCCGAATCTAAATGAATATTCTACATATATTAAACTATGTTTACCTTAAATAAAGTTTTTTTTATGGAATTAATAATATAGATATTGCAAAAGATAAAAAAAACCTTGTCCATCCTTTATCTTTTTGTAAAATATCATATTTCCTATTTATTTCATTTCATACAATTACGTGCTGAAAATTACATTTTTCTAGATTTAATTTCAAGTGGTATTTATTTTTTTAATCAGAACTTTCGTAAATGTGATAGCAACGCGTCAATAAAAACTAATTTTCTTAGCAAGTTTATGCAGATTAAATTTTATTTTTATCTTGGGAGAAATAAATGGTTGAAAATTGAGAATAAATTATTTTTTATAATTGATTAGAAATAGTTTAATTTATAGATCAAAACATTCGCATCACTGAAAATATTTTTTGAACTTCAATATGATGCAAAAATCAATTTTGTGCTGTAATATTTTTTCTGAAGTTATAATGGAAAAAATATCGAATTAACGCTTAATTTTTAAACAAAATTCTAATTAAAGATTTTTTTAAAATTGACCATCTATGCACATTTTAGGCCTCTAAAGTATAGATATGTCAAATTTGGTGACTGTGTCAAACGATCGGGCCTGTAGAGAGCTAACACACACACACACATATTGATCTTTATTATAAGTATACAGATAACATTTCCCCATAATTGTTTATAGGATTTTTAATTAGATGCATAAATGTTATTTTTTCTGAAAGCGCTAATTAAATATTATACTGTAAACTATATGCTATATAGAGTGGCAAATCACGTTTATGAAATACAAAAAAAAAGCCTTGTCACATAGTTAATAATAAGAGGCCTTTTGTTACTTACAAATACGAGTTGCTTCTTGACAAAAGTCATCCTCAATACAAAATTCTTTCGGCAATAATAATTAACAGTCAGTGTATATGAGCAATACTTATCCTAAACTCAAATGTTACCAACTCCCTGACCTATGAATTTACTTACATTCTTAATTAAATGACATGTCCAAACTGAGTCATTTATTATTTTGGTTTCTATAGCGATAAATGCATTTTAGTTAGTGAAGTGATTTTAAGTAATCCCTATATTTTAAACTACTTCATCCTTTTCTCCAAATTAGAAGTTATATTAGAACAAACATTAAGTTTAAAAGCGAAAAAAAGGAATTAAATGGAATAAAAAAGAAAGAAATGAGGTATTCGGCCTGAAAATTCCATCAAGAGTCACCCTCAGGAAGAGATTCAAATCAAGAATATCTTTTTTCTGTGAGGGGTCCAATTTTCGTTCGAAAATCGACTTCTCGTAATCCAATAATCTCAAGAAATTATGCTTTAATGAAGACAAATTTAATATCAATAAAACAATTCTATTAAAGTTAGACAATAATAACAAGCAAAATATTTCAAAATCCACGTCTAAAGTAAGACCATAGTAAAATCGATTCGAATCAAACCATTATCAAACTATAAGATCAAAAAATATCAGTAAGATATAAAAGCAAAGAACATACCTCTCCAAACGATTTTATGAAGATAATTAAACTTATTAATGACAAATAACTATACTGAACTCAATTTAACTGTCCCGCTTAAAGCTGAAAATACCCATAAGGCTTGATCAAATACCTCGCCTTCATATGAAATAAAGGGAACGATATCAACGCCATCTATTGGGTTGAAAAAACAAAAACAGAATAAACTAAAAAGTATACCATTATTTGTGAAAATATTAAAATTAGGTTAGAAAAAAATAGAATATAGGTTAGGAAATAGATAAATCTTTTCTAACTAAAACTTCTATTTCACAATAGTTTAAAGAAAAATCATTAAAAGTTAAGTTTTTGATTTAAAAAATTTGTTATAGTTTTTTTGGTCCTGTCAAATTGTGAGAAAATCAAGTTTTTTTAAACTTTAAATTAAATGTTAATTACTTTGAAGTTAGACTCATCCCTTTTATTGTGAACACCGACGAAAGTTTTTCCATTATAATTTTTTTACAATCCAAATAGACAGTTTTGTATTTCTCGAAATACTTGGACAAAAGTCAGACACCTCATACAAAAAAAAATTCCTGATCTGAATTCCTGCCTGAGTTGACCCTTTATAGAGTCCAGGCTGGATTCATTATTTCCATCTTTCGTATTCCATACTTTAAACTTAATGTTTATTTCCAATTTGGTTATTCATTTGTGTTTTAGATGCAGCAACATTAACAAGCACACAATACGATGCATCTTCATTTTAATAGTTTTGACTCGGGAAATATTTACTTTTTAAAATTAGCTTCATAAAATTTCTTTAATTTTTGGCAATACTTTCTTAATACTTTACTTAATTGCAGTTTTAAATTAAAAATTCAATTATTCGATGCGTGAGTTAGACTAATCATCGTATATAAGCGATGGATAGTTACCATTGAGCATGAATCCAGGATAGAGCTGGAATTCTGGATGGCTTTCAATTTTCAGCCAAAATGTAATAAATATTTCTGTAAAAGTTACGATTTGTATGCTCCTTGCCGCTCCAAGGATGCCATGTCGCCAATAAAGATGACAGACAAAGTAAACAAACACTTCTGTGGAATAGTTACGGTTACCAATGTTCGCAATATAATTATGATTCTTTTACCAATAAGTACTGTTTTTGTTTTGTTTTGTATTTCCAGACAAACTGCTCCAGTCTGTTGGGAGCAGAGCAAAAGTTAGAGCATGCGATGCCTCTGGCATCTGTTGAAGACACCGAGGATAATTTTTTAACTTAAAAAAACATCCTACTAGGAACCTAGTAGCTTCGCTAGCACATTGAACATAAGGAATGTGTGGATTACAGAAACAGTGCGTAATCAAAAGAAGAGAAAGAACAGAGGAAGAAGCATTCAAACCATTTTCCATACAAAATTTCAAACAAGCATTACTTCCTAAATTCATCTCTCTCTCTGTGTATATATATATATATATATATATATATATATATTCCACTCACCATTTATCCATTCGATTCGAAATACTGTCTTCCGTTCCACTTTTCTTGCACATTTACCGGCAAAACAAATTATCAAGGAAACCAACCGTTAGAACAAAAAAAGAATTGCGAAGAATTCCATTGAATCTAACTTTAAAACTAAGAATGCGGACGATTTCGTAAAATACGAATTCTGACGATTTTTTAAAGCGCATATTGATAGTTAAAAATTGCAAATGAATAAAGTTCATTAATCCGTGTTCACATAAAAAATAAATTTGCATTGTCTTAATAGTTTTAAAAAATCTTTTAATTATAATAAAGAACAAAATTAAAATCTTTCATCGACACTTTTTATTACATTTTTTGTTACATTTTTCTTACAATTGTCGTAGTTCATGTTCAACTCAACCATTGTTAAAAGTAGTAAACAAAACAGCATTAGGGTTGCTATAAGAGTGTTCCGTTGTGTTTCCATATTGGCGACAAACTCGGCGGCACACTAATGATCACTTTAACCATATTTTGTTATTACCTATTGAAAATATGAAAGGCTATAAACTTTTTCGGATCTTAAGAAATCAATAATATATGTCACTGATCTATAGTAAACCAAAATATCTATAAACATAACGCTAACAAATATGAACAATTCCAGCAAAGCACATAAATCTAAATATATCCCAACATGATAATCCAAAACTTTGTTTTCTCTTCCTTAAATTTAATTATAGAAAGTAAATTAGATTCAAACTTACTTATATGAAAAGTGCGTTCGTCCTTCACTGTTAATGCGGATTCTAATTATAAGAAGCATCCAAAAAAAACTTGCTAGTGTCTGAAATGTTGAAACTGATGACAAAATTATAATTTCATTGCGTATGTAAAGCTGCGTTCACACGAGGCCAACTATTGCGCGCAATAGAAAATCACGCCTACCTCAGGAACATCACGTGACCCCCATTGGACCACAACAAATGTTTGTCTCACCGGGACAGCGACTTGCCATTGCTCCATTGAGGTCATGTGATCTTTCTAAATTAGCGTTGCCTTATATTGGGACGCAATAGTTGGCATCATGTGAAATCTGATTAACAATGCTTGGTTCAGACAAGAGCGCGGAAATCGACAATTCGTCCTGGAGGGTCACGGGTGCATGTCACGTGACTACAAAGCTACCACACGTCATTCCTCTAAACTTCACTCGCTTTGTAAGCAGTGAAACTGTGAAAGAAAGTCGTCGAAAAGAGAGTAAAGAGATGTTCGTTTTCAGACAGCGGAGGTAGTAGCCAATTAAATACGGCTTGGAACATCAAACTGTCTAACCAATGATATTGTTTAACAGGTTGATGGATTCCTTACTCAAGACCACTGAGCTTTAAAAGCCGTAGCTATAGACGTCAGAAGTGTTCACACCATCGGTACAGAAAGTGTGGACCGCACTGGTTCTCCATAATCTTCAACCACAACAGGAAGCCTATCGAATAAAACTTCTGACAATTCCACTTCAATAATGCTAAACTCAAATTACTATTACTATAATACTGAAAACTTAATCAGGAGAAACAAAAATGCATAAATTATAAATTGTGGAAAAAAAATTTACAATTTAAAGATTAAATATCAATATAAAAGTTTTGAAACATAAGAAGTAACAGAATTTTTAATAAAGCTCTGAAAGCTACTAATATATTATTTTTGACATCAAATATGAAGTGAAAAAAACGTGGCTAAAATTATGTGGTAAAAAGTGAAAATGACACTTGATATACTGCTACGTTTTTAGCGTAGCGGGTTCGGATTGAATGGACTTTACTTTAGGACAGCAAAAACAAATCTATTTGCAGCTATTTACAGGTATATACAGGATGACTTGAGAAAGTGAAACTTCCGATAAAATCAATCCAGCAGTCAACAGTCACTCACAGCGTAAATGCAAGCCTTACGCGCAATAAACACAGACTGCAAAACAGATATCGTATAGCACAGCAAACAGTCAATCACAGCGAGCCCAAATATACAACGTTAACAGCAAACGTAAACACAGCTCACTAATAACAAGCGAGAAAAGTAATCCGCTAGTCCAGCGAAAATGCTTCCTTTTGGAGAGGAACTGCCGATTGCGGTAGACCGGGGAGGGTGTATAAAGCTGGGCGAGTGTCACGTGAAGCAACAAGGCGCATCCAGGATTGTCTCGGGGCTACCAGAATATTCTCCTCGCCAAGTCAACTCGGCTGGCGCGAAGCTCTTAGTGAAGCGTCGCCAACGTTTTCTACTTTGGCGTGTGTTCACCCGCTTGTAACAATACATTTTGAAATGAAGAATGACATTAATTATAAATTTCCGCCCTATCTCACATGCAGTGATTATTCAAATTATTAAAAAGCTTTCTTTCTAATTATTTGAAAGATTATAAAAGTAATCTGAAATTGCATTCAAACAAAATATTTTGTCTCTAATGCACGCCTTAAGAGATAATTGTAAATTTCTAAAAGTCAACTCATCTTTATTCAATTTTTAAATTACATAAACAATGAAAGTCGCATATTGGTAATTGATGAGAGCAGATTTGAGAGCCTTATTAAAAGTAATTATTCTTCGAAAAATGTCTTTGCTTTCACTTCAATTCCGAGTTTCAAGGAAATTAGCCCAATTAATATATTAGCCAAGGATAAACTCTTCGTTTAATTTTTAAACGTAATTAAAGTCGCTCTACATTTAGTCGATACTTTTATTAAAAATGCTCCTTGCATACTCTCTACATTAAAAGACTATTTTCATCAATTAAGTTATAGTTTAAAACTTGTTAAGCAAGAGCTTTTGCGTCCCTAAATTTTATAGGAAAGGTGATTTTCAGCTAATAACTCTATTAAAAATTTGTAAGGAATTAGGAAGAATCAATTTAATGTTTATCGTGAGGTAATTATGTTAGAATTGGTTTTAAACTTCACTTCTCTTTTTAAATATAAATAAAGTAGGAATATTTGCTAGATCATTATAATATTTTTTATTTATAATAAGAATGAAATAAAAGATGGATTCGAACAGAGCTTCCTTGCTGTATACATTTGTAAAAGGCAGACACAACAGCCAAATTGTTTTAATAAAAATTGTATTATATTTTATTATACAGAAAGAAAAATACAATCTGTAATGTTCAAAATACAATAGTATTTATTATTATTTTTTTATCTATTAAATTATCATACAGATTAGTTAAAAACTCTGCTTTTTGAAAAATTTAAATAATTCTCTTAAAGCATTTTGATTCTGATTCACTTAAAGCATTTTTAAAAAGCACGATTCTCTTAAAGCATATTTAAAATGCTCGATTAAACAAGTATTTGATTTCCGTCGTAAAATAAAAATACTAAAAAAATAGTATATCTTTTGTTTTTTTAAAAAAAGGACAGTAAGAAATTAGAAAATAAACAACCAAATACATATTAGAATAAAATGTTATCTTTCAAAAAAAATATTTTAATTGCGTGGAGTGAAAACATATTGTATTAAAAAAAATATTGATTTCCTGATTTTTTATTTAATTATTTGAGTTTTCAAAGCCTTTAAACCAAGGCAATTAATCAAATCCAAAGTCAATGATGATTAAAAATTAAATCATCCCCATTCACTACCAGTAAAAAAATATAGTACACTACATATTTTTTACTGTACAACTTTTTTTTCCATAAAAAGAAAGTTATGCAATAAAAAAAATATGTAGTGTACCCCAATGAATATTGTATGTGAGTTTTCATTTGTATTTGAACTGGTTGTATTGATTGTTCAAAAAACAGGAGAAATCTAAGAATTTTTCATTTTTGATAAATATTTATAAAAATCCGTGAAAGCCGGCATCCTGGAATAGGGATAGCATGTCTTTCCCGGGACCTGGGCTTCCCGGTTCGGGCATGCTTGTTCTTTTTCTATGTTCTATGCTCTATCTGTGAGGTGTGTGAATGTGCTTCCTGTAGAAAGGGGTTGGGCAAGCGAATGTGACGCATGAACTACTCTAGGCGCTAGTTGGCGCTACCGAGAAAACAGGAGAACGCTTACTCGACTTAAATCTCTAATAGATCTTTCGCCGGACTTGTAAAGTGCAATAAGTAACAACAACATAAAAATCCGTGAAAAAAAAGTATTGCAGGTAAATATTTACTAATATCTTAATAAATATTTCCTTAGGAATATAATGCTTCATAACGGAGTAAAAATTTCACCCCAAAAGACATTTAATTCTGTAGAAGTAAATATATTTGCTTATGCAGAATAAATCAATTGTAATTTATTTAGATTATATTCTCTGCATATTTGATTTATAAAGTGCCAATCTAGGTATTTTTTCATCTATCAACTTTTTAAATTGCTTTTTATAAATTGAGTTTGTGTACGATTGATTTATTCTCATGTAAAGAGTGCTATTCATTACGTAAAAATAGAGTATCATAATCTTGAACTGAAAGTTAGATGCCTTCTTTTTTTAAGAAAACATTTATTAACTCAGGTTTGGCTCCAAACTACGCGAAGACGGTTGAGAACACAATTATGTGAAATGTGCATCAGATCAAAATTCGTGACTAATCTTCCTTACCATCTAGTAAGTTTGATCAAAGAGTTAAGAATATTATTCTGAAAATGATTTCTTTATATAATATGTCACTTAGAGATTTTTTTATTTATGAATTTAACAAAAATAGTTTACAAATTTTAATGAAGTATCAATTTTTCAAACTGGTGATGATCAAACTTGAAAGAACTGTCTTTTAACTACCAATAATCGACTGCAATTCAGCCGGTTATTTCTAGGAATTATTATTACATAAGGAAACTAGTGTTACTAGTTTCCTTATGTGCTATAGTTTCATCATCTTGAATGATTTTTGTTGTTGTTGTTTAGTTTTCATTCAAAAAATTAGATCTAAATGTCACTAAAGCCGATGTCCTGACATATTACCCACCTATTCAAATAAAAATTTGACACAAAACTATACTTGTAATTATAAAATTACATTCAAAATTTGATATATTTAAGTTATTACATTTTTGATTAAGTTATTACATTTATTATCGTGTGTATATATTTCAGAACGATCAGATTTAATTTTTAGTTGTATTTGATTCCAAACTTTATAGGTATGGAGTTTATAGATGTAAATTTTGTGCATCGAATTTTATCTAGCTCGCTGTCTTTATTCCGTATTAACCTATATTCGAACAGACGAACAAAGATTTCCTCTAAACGGATTTTACACAAAATTTGAAAGAAATCTACAAATTTAGTAATAAAATGGTATTTCAAATTTTACGAATCTAGACCAAAGCTTTTTTAAGTTATCTGTGTCACATACTGGCCGTTAGACATTTCCAAAAATGTGTATTTCTGACTCATGGAGACCCAAATCGAGGAGATACGATCTTGAATTCGATTTTTTTACTACTATTATATTTTTCCTATGCTACGTATACGAGAAAGTAAAAAGGGAAAAGTTATTAATATTTACATTCGTAGATATCTTTATTTATTGATTATGTGCATGATATCAAATAGAAGAGGGTCATTTCAAAATCCAACGACAACTAAGTATTAAACGCTCACCATCAACCAACATAAACTTATCTAATAATTCAAAAAAGCGTAATCGATTCTCTGGAAAGCACTTTAAAATAACTTTTATGCATAAATCTTAAAAATAACAAGTAATATTTTTAAAAAAATTTAATCAATTCTTACTTAGGTAATTAAAAAATTTTTTATTTTAGCCAATTTTTATTAAGTAATTACAATTGTTGTTCTAGTGTTCCGCTTTACAATGGAAGCAGGGATACACCCGAGGCCGAGGCCTGAGCACCCGAGGGAAGAAGTCTGACTTCCAGCAAATACACGTCAAGAACTCTTTTTACGGGGAGGACTTCATTCATTAATGCATTTCATTCATTCATCCACAGATCTTAATTAATATCCGAAACAGAAGGATCCCCTCTGACCCAGTGGTATTATTCACCACATGGAGGACTTTGTGACTACAGCAGATTTAACGAACACCACACACGGAGAATCTTCGGCTGACAAGTTCGAACTCGAAGCCCAAAAGCTGCGAATCCAACGCCCTACCAACCAAGCTATCTCGGTTTAATAATTACACTTGCTATAAATAATTGATCAACAAATTATACTAGCGTTTAATTTTCACCGCCAATTGAGGATTCATCATCAATCAAGGCAACGCGAAAAGTTAGAATTTTCTACGCCAGTTGGAGTAACGTAATACAAATTACTAATTTTCTTTTTTATATATTATTTAAATTCGAAAGTTCTTCAAAATGAATCCGAAAAATCCCTTCATTAACTAAGTTTAATTTTAAATACATCACACATTATGAAAATCAACAGAGTCGTTTGAAATAATCGGCCGAAAACATGCTAAGCCTAATCTCATTAATGTGGGGAAAAAAGCAAACTGAATTCTTACTTATTTGGCGGCGGGGAAACGAAGATTTTTTTTGCCGAGAATGTTAGTTTCTAATTAACTAATAAAAAATTAATGAATTATTTGAAAAAACTGTATTAACATCAAATGTCATCCACAACAAGTTCAAAAAAATTACTTGAACTTGAGTGGATGAATAAATAGTATTTTATTAATGATTGAATATTGGTACAAGATATATAAATATAGGAAGAGTGTGAGATAATAGTAAGAATGGAAAAACATTGCAGTTTTAATATAGTTGCCCCTTTGATCTCTGAGTTATAAGCTCTCAACTCTTCGCTACAACCTTCTTCAGATCCACTTTATACCACTAACTCATGCAGTCAGGGATTGCCTTGGGTGAAGTACCCACGCAGTCACGTGCAGACGACATGGAAAAGGTCGTTATTCGGAAATAAACCCGAAGGCGCAGCGAGGGTTCCGAAAGGGATGAAAGAAAGAGCAAGCGGAGCGAATAAATCTAGTGTGGATGAGGCCTGTCGGTGGCAAGTAATTGACTTGGTGTCATCGATCCTTTTATCCGTTGGATAGAGGTCAGAAGAAAATCGTCTGTCTCTCATGTCCATTCCTAAGGTCACTATCTACGCTTCCCCTGAGACAAAGTGGACATAAAGGTTCCTAAGATCTCTGAAGAAAGACTTATAAACGGAACTTCTGACAAAAGCTGGACGGATGTTATTTGGGATGGGATAGGATATTGAGATTTATTCTGCACAATTGATACTTTGGAAGGGAAATGGCGCGAAGGAATGCGAGCAAGGGATTACGCCCTCTGAGAGAAAGAAGATAAAATTCGGTATGCATAAAGGGGAGTTGACTCTATCCTAAGTAATGAACATAAGTTTTATCTCAGCAGGTTTCTCCGTAATTGTTATAAGATGCGTCTGGGATGTAATGAGATACTTATAAATATATGGAAGAAAATAAATTTATTGGAGATTATGTAAAAAATATAAATAAATAATGGATAAAAAGAAAATGAATTATGAAAATATGAATAAGAATATAGGATAAAGGCTTAAATACCTTTTCACTACATGCAGGATATCCAATATGATCATGATTGAACTGTTGATTTCTAAACAGCAACAGGCAGTATGTAGATATATGTTGTTGTTGTTGTTGTTACTTACGGCACTTGCCATGGACAATCCCCCCGCTGATACAGCAGCAGATTTAAGCCGAAAGGGGTGTCTCTTGTTTTTAAAGTAGCGCCAACTAGGCCCAAGAGTAAGACTCAGCTACACACAGAAGAGCAGCCATGCCCGAACCGGGACTCCCAGAACACGAGGAAGACGTGCTACCTCTGTGCCAGAAAGCCGGTCATATATCTTCAATAAGAAAATTGCTCCAAATGGCTTAGAGAAATGTATTTATTAAATAATTGTATAATATTATTATTAAATGAATATGAACTTTACCACCCGGCCACCACGGCTCTCGTGTGTGTGTGTGTGTGTGTGTGTGTGTGTGTGTGTGTGTGTGTGTGTGTGTGTGTGTGTGTGTGTGTGTGTGTGTGTGTGTGCGTGTGTGTGTGCATGTGTGTGTGTGTGTGTGTGTGTGTGTGTGTGTGTGTGTGTGTGTGTTATTGCTTTAATCTGTACACATACAGTTTTTTTTTAAAAAATCGCAAAAAATATTTATGATTTTTTAATCCTTTTGCTAATTTTTTAATCCTTCAACTGCGTAATCTATAGAAAAATATTTTGATTTGCTATGATTGATGTCTGTGGTTAGGACCACTACTTAATATGATGCTTACTTACTTGCTTAAAACGCATGATTTACAAAATAACTAGTTTCAATATATATGCATCGTGAAATGTTCCACATCAATGTTTTTGCATTTATTAAGAGAAGTGATTGTAAAAAGTTTTAGGGTCTTTTATCGATCGAAATATTAAATGTATTAAATAACAAATAGATAAAATATCAAATTATAAATTGAAATATTTCTGAACGTGAATTATTATTTAAATTTAATAATTTTGTTTATTTAAATAAATGTGTTAGTTCTTGTAAATTTCTTTATCTTTCCCGGCACAAATAAAATGGAAATAAAATTTAGTGGATTGGCAAATAAATATTTATTAAATTTATTATTCATAATTTCACTAATAATCGCCTTTATTTTATCAGCATTAAACTTTGGCCAAAATCACACATCTTGAAAAATATTAAATGATATTCTTCAAATAAATAAAAAAATGAGTTTTATATAAATAAACACATTTGTCTTCATTCCTTTATCTATACTGAAAATGTGCTGGACCCGAAAAATTGTAAGGGAGTCAAAGCTTTAAGTGTCATAAAAGAATTAAGAGAATTAATTAGCATCATTAGCATGCCCAATTGGTATTTTTAAATTTAATGAATTTCTACTCGAGGAAACTCCTTTTGAATCATTTCAAACTGGCATACAAAATGCAAGGCCCAAATTTCAAACATTATTCACGTAACTTTCCGCCCATTCGCATGTAGTGGTATGTCTTGTACGTGCATCTAATTATATAAATTTCAATTCATTCAAAAAGTAATTAATTTATCTATCATAAATCATTTGGACATATTTAAATATTTCAATTATTTAAATGGAATGATTGGTGATAGTAAATTACTTTCCAAATAGTATGTGTTGTCTGATTAAAATCTAAATAAATTCATAGCTCAGTGTCCAAATTTTGTAAATAACGTCTTTCTTTCCAAATAGGATGTGTCATCTAACTGAAATATTAAATACCTAACTCAGTACTCAAATTTTGTGGATATCATCTTACTTTTAAAAAGGATGTGTCATCTAATTAAAATATCAAATAAATTCGTAGCTTAGTGTTCAAACTTTGTAGATAGCATCTCACTTCCCAAATAAGATGTGTCATCTAATTTAAATATCAAATCGTATCTCAGTTTTCAAATTCTATAGATAGTGTCTTACTTCTCAAATAAGATGACATCTAATTAAAATCTTAAATAAATTTGGATCTTAGTTTTCAAATTCTGTAGATAACGTCTTAATTCCTAAATATGATGTGTCATCTAAATAAAATATTAAATACCTAGCTCAGTGTTCAAATTTTGTGAATATCGTCTTACTTTCAAAAAGGATGTTTCATCACATTAAATTATTAAATAGATTCATAGCTCAATGTTCAAATTTTGTTTCGCTGGTATTTAATATTATTTATTAGATATGCCATAACATGAATTATTAATTGTATAAAAATATTATGAATTATTAAACATCATTCTGTTAATGTGAAATAATTTATTCCATGTTTTGTTATAGATTTAGTTTGAAAGAATGCAGGTTGACAATTTTTTAATTACATTTCAGTTCAGTATATAATGATTTTTTCACTAACGTCAGAATCTGTAGGATTATGGAATCATTAGCATCAAACATTGATGTCCGATCTAACTTTCCTGGAGGCAATAGTAAGAAATCTAGATTCTTCGGCTAACTTTAACCCTTTGCAGTCCGAAAAATAATATAAGACGCAAAATTATTCACCTAATACAAAGATTTGTTTATCGCTATGAAAATATAAATATATATAACTCTTTTAAGTCGAATTTCTTTGAAAAATTAATCTACATCTCTTAACCATCATGTTGGCGTTTTTAACAATTAAATTTGAAAAATAAATACATAAAACGTCAAAATGATACACAGTCTTAAATTTCGAGTCACACTCGACATCGGACCGCAAAGGGTTTGAACCATTCAGCAACAAATCTACAGTTAGTGTGCAATAATTCTCCAAATGGTTTATGAGCTGTAATACTTGATAAGTACTGTGGTCTGCTGCTTTAAGTAGATCACAGTAGCGACAGGGTTACCTCCCAGCAAATTTTCCAAGGTCCGACTGCCGCCTAATTACCATGATTTAGAAACTACGTCGAATTACGTTTCACCCAAGTTTAGCGAACTATTGCAAGGGTCCGCAAGATGAATCGTAGAAACGCTGCGATTGCAATTAAAGTAAATGCATAACACCCTTTCAGAGATAAGTGCATTTAATTTTGGCAAGTGTTCCGATGATTAAATACCGACTTAGCGCAGTCGAGGAATGGAGCCTTCTCTGCTCGAATGAATGGACTATTATTACAGTTGGATCGCGTTGATTGATGATCATTTTACTGGCATTTAAAATGGTCACACTTCGCAGACAGAGGTTTATTTGCATTAGTAAATAAAGAATCACTCATGAGTGTTAGTGAGATAAGTGGAGATTAAACAATTGCAGTGTAATTTAAAGGAAATCTTACGCTGAAAAGATGTTAATTGAATCCAAATCAAAAAAAAATTCATACATCAGCTGAGGGGGAAAGGACACAGTTTCTTGTCTGGAGAGATGTAGATTCTGTTTTAAAATGACGAGTTTATGTTTGTTTATATGGTGCCTTTAACTTAAGACTTTAAATCTAAACCTTTTAATATTCGAAGGCCTGCAAAATTTATTTTAAAAATAACTTTAAATGTAACATTCCATAAATAAAAATTAACTTAAAAATCTTAATCTTCATTAAATTATCATGGTTGTGAGGGGTTTTTTTTTTCCTTTTTCAATTCTTACTTTTAGCTCACTCTCTCCC
>JAOUZG010019144.1:1680837-1694863 GCA_026289955.1 Argiope argentata
GTGTGTGTGTGTGTGTGTGTGTGTGTGTGTGTGTGTGTGTGTGTGTGAAATACAAATAAAATGTATATTTTACCAATTTTGAGGATTACATTATTAGAAACGTATAAACATATTGTCAAAGGTAAGTTAATAAAATTCATAATAATTTTATAAAGCATGAAATATTTTGTTAAAGTATAAAGATATTAGGGTTTTTACATCAAATAAAATATTGAGACTTACAAAAAATTCAAAGACGAAGGATTTTGCAACAAGTCGACTAATGACTGAGTTCTCTGAGTTCAAAGGTTGAAAGTAAATCATATATTTTTTTAATTTATATTATACATTTGTGGCAGATGAATGTCGAGCTTAGAACCCCCGACGCTAGGGCCAGTAGCCGAGTAAAATAACCAGAATACTAAAGGTATACTTCGGTTTCGTAGATGTTATCTTTCTTATGAAGCAAATGCCACAGCCCTACCCCACCAGTGAGTCGGGGGAGAGACGAAATATTTAAAACGCCAAGAGTTATGGCAAGCGTGTGAGTGCATTGTTGCGTCAAGTGAGTCTGACGGTTTTGCTGTTGGTAGATAGTGCCACGACAGATGAAAAGGTTACATTGCCAAGATCATTCATGTGGCAGATGGAGGTCGAGGTTAGAACCCGCGACTCTAGGGCCAGAAGCCGAGTAACATAACCAAAATACTAAAAGTATAATTCAGTATCGTAGATGTTATCTGGCTTATGAAGCTAGCGCCACGCATTTCTTTAAAAAAAGTATACATTTTTTTAGTTTCTACAAAAGCTTTTTTTTATTCTTCGTAACATATTCTTTGACAGCAGAAGAAATTTAATTCTCGCCAAACCTACAAAGAAACGGTGTTTTAGACTGAAAACAAGGTTAAAAAGATGAAATCATTTAACTTCAAAAATCATAAAATATTTTCGTCCGATTTTTCATACAAATATACCATTACGATTGCTTATTAAATGAAACAAAAACATTCACACAGAAATCCTATTTTATTGTAATTACCATGTATTAAATAACATTTGCATTTCATTTTCCATAGAAATTGTTAAAGGAAAATTTTATTTCTATCCTACAGCTAACTACATCGAAAGGCTGTATTTCTGGTGATCTGAGATACAAAGAATCCGATGGTAGTTATATTGATTGCAGTGAATCCAATCAAGTAAATTTTTCTAGATTTTTTTCCCCTTTAGAGTCTATATTTTCAGATGAACTTCAGTTCAGGACCTTTAACCCTGTAGTTGCATAATTCTTTAGTCTCTATTTATATGCGATGTTTGCAAATAAATTCAAATATTTTTCGAACAAAATAAATTGATACTTTATGTTATAAGATAATATTATTATATAATAAAAATCTGTAATAGTAAAAACAAACACTCTAAGCAGGCGAAAAACGTGGCATGCAACAGAAAATGGCTTGATTGCCAACCCGTGGAAATCGCGGGTTATGCAGCAGAAGGTTAATTATTTTATGTATCATGAAAATAAGATTTATTAAAACTAGCTTGAATATAACAAAACTCACTCTCTAAATGTCTATATCAGCGGTTTCAAAAATCTTGATTTTTCAGTCAACAGGACGATTCATGACAAATTGAAAAAATTTCAATAAATTTGAAAATCGTGGGATCCTATGAAATTTCAAAAATATTTTCTCTTTCTATATTTTGTACGTGAGAAATTAGGAAATGAATGGATTAAGCAATCAATGATTTCGATTCCGTCCGTAAAGTCCGTTCTGTAAAGAATATCTTGAATTTACTATACAAATTAGGGCTAGCACAATTAACCAATTTTAGCTTTGAAAAGTCTAATATATCAGTTATAATGCTTTACTAAAAACAATCTCATTTGCTAGCACTCTTTCAGCAAATATAAAAATTAAATTGCTTTTATTAAGATTTATCATATATTAATGTATTTTACATTAAATTTTATGACCAGCAGGTTCGCCAATATTAATGATGACTAAAATTTTAAATTAAACATTTTATGTAACTTGGTCTCTTAATAGGTTTCTCTAAAAATATTTTTAAGCTTCAGATTTTGATAGTTATATAATTCAGTCTTACTATTATGTAGGCCTTAAACAATTCTGTTCATTGTACAATTAACACTCTCTATAATATTATCTCACCGCTCATAAAATATCAGCTTTAAATTAGAGTGGAAATGTTAAACATCAATTAATATAAAAATATTAATTTTTTACTGGAACTATGATTTTTTTTTCATTTTTTTTTTTTTTTGAAATATGAAAATTGAAAGCAGAGTCGTTCGGCATGGAAGTTGTATATGCACTGCAGAATAATTTTCGTAATTTATATAGTATCTTAAAGAATTATTCATCAAAAATTTATCTGATTCATCAGGGGAAAAAATCAGTTTTTAGTTTTACTTTTAAAATATTTAAATGTTTCAAATAAAAATATTTTAATTTATTTCAGTCAATTAATGTACTTATGAAAAAATTATGAAGCTTACATTTTAAACAGTCTTCTTATACTAAGGAATCATATTCTGTGAAAATAGTCTTGACACTTCAACTTTTAAATAAATAAATAAACTTTTATATCTTCTGTGATCAAATCTGACCGATTTATGAATAAATATCAATGTTTGGACAATCAACATTTTCATAATCGTAGACCACTCATATTGGAAAACCCTGGCAGAAAATTTGCATACCTACTTTCAAACAGTCCAATCGCCACTTTTTACTGGAGTGATATTCAAATTTCATAAGTTAAACAGTTTTAATCACTGATTTAATTTATTGTTCAAAACTTTTTATTGAAAATATCAGTGTTTCAAGGGTATTTCGTTAAATATAAATCTAAGGGCAGATTACCAATGTAAATATTTAAAATTTGTAATTCAACAGAGCATTTATCTACTCAAGTTACATAAAATGTGATTTATGTAATCATTTAGACCATTTTGGTAGCAGATGCTCCAAATTAGATAATTAGATTTTGTCTTATATATGTTAAAGCAGATTGCCTTTAAATTAAAATGTTTTTTAAATCAATAATATGAATATTGTGAAAGACCACAGAAAAGTTTTCCCCCATTTATTTTTTAGAAAATATATTTCGAATATATATTTTTTTCATATAGACACGCGCTGAAAATTAAACTTTTATGTATTTAATTTGAGATAATAGCTGATTTATTTTGCAATTTGAACTTTTGTTAATATGGTAGCAACACGTTGATAAAGGCTAATTTTTCCCCAATGAATTGCTCGTGTATTATATATTTATTTTCATTAAAAATTTGAAACTAATTATAGATTAAAGCATTGGCATGATTAAAAAGATAATTTTTGGAGCTTTAAAATGTTGCAAAAAATTCTTTTATGTTGTAATATTTTCTGAACTTACAGCAGAAAAAGCTGAAACTTCACTTAATTTTTAATTAATTAAAATTTTAATTAATTTAAAAAAAATTGCTCCTAGGTGCATATTTTCGACTTTCAAGGTATACACATGCAAAATTTGGTTGCTATAGGTAAAGGACCAACACATACACAGAAACATTGGGTTTTATTCTAAGTATAAATAAATCAATATAAAAAAATTGCATTAAAGCTATTATTCTAAATATAATACTTTTAACATTTATAATGAAAATTGCTTGTACAATATAATATATTTATATTTCATATTTCTCAAAAAGAATAGAATCCTTGTTTCAAACTTAACTTAATATTTTCTAATTAAAATTCGCTAAATTACAATATCATTTCGATCTCTGGAAAGATTTAAATAAATTTACAATAAAGAATAAATCTTACATTTATATACTACTTTACTATTTTCCTGCTTTTTAAATATTTCTAACCTTTTAATAACTCCTACTAATTGAAAATCTGCTTATTTTTTCAAAAAACCTCATTTTCAAGACATTTAATTAATATATTGTTATTCCCTTTTAGCATAAAATATGTCATAACAACATATTTTTTAAATTTCATTACAAAATTTAATTACATTCTTTAAAGATTAAGAAAAAATATGATGTGTAATAACTATTTCATTAATATACTTACTTCTTCGTTGGAATGACAGTAATTAAATTGATAATTTACGAATAATCACACTTCTTCTAATGAATTTTGAACTTTCCCTTTCTCAAATTCTGCCACGTCTTTTAAAATTCCATTACTGAGTGAGTTTTTTTTTGTTTCAGGGTATTTTAATCTCTAATGACGTTGACAGTATAAGCTGTATCCTTTTACATCTAGAAATTAGATAACTTTTTTTACATTTTTCTCTTTTAATAATTGTGTTTATTTTTTTTTACAAAAGATCTTAACTTAATTAGATATTCAATCTGATGCTCGCTTCATTTTGGTAGTGGAAAAAAGTGCTGTTTTCCAGATGCTTCTTGATTGCAACATCACCAAGCTGCTTTATCCTTGTATTATGATCACTGTATGTAACAAATTTTGATAAGATTGTTGTTAAAAATTAATCACAGAGCACTAAGAATTAAGCTACCTTAATTTAAAGGGGCCGCGGTGACCTGGTGGTAAGGTCTCGGCCAGGGCCTAACTAGGGCAGGGCCGTACGGGGGTTGCCCTGGGGCCCCACAAAAATGGAGTCCCCAAATCGAATAGAAATTTTATTTTGTTTCCTTCTTTAATTAATGTTCTTCATTACTAAAGTAATGAACCAGAGGGCGTCCCAAAGAAGTTTTTTTCTCTGGGCCCCAACTAGGGTAAGTCGGCCCTGGTCTCGGCTCATGAGCCGTAGGTTTTCAAGTGCGAGAACCAACTCTATCGAAGAACCTTCGTGTAAGAGGGCCAGCTACACGTTAAATCTGCCATGTCCAAATGTCTTCCAGCTGGTGTGGTGTGGTGTAGAGGGGGGGTGTCATCTGACCAAGGTTCAAAAGTACGAGATCCATTCTAAAATAAACCTATTGTTGCTTTATAACGGGACGTCAATGTAACTAAACTAAACCTCATATTAATACTGTCTGCAGATAAACCATTGTTCAGAATATTAAATTTTGTGTAGGACAAAATAAAGGATGGGAAAATGTTTAATCGAATGAAAACTAAGTTCAAAATTTTGTTTGTCTTAGAGACAGAGAAAGTTTCAATTGGTTCTTCATTTAAATTTTATTACCTTTTTATCTAAAAGTGGCTTTAACACAATAAATCATATTCACTAAATTACACAAACTTTAAAATAAATGTTAATTAAAACACTTAAAAACCCTCAACACCCTCCAACAACAAGACCACTGAACAAATTCGATCTCACGGCTTTCTACAGAAACTTACAAACGGATAATTAACTAGAGAAAAACAAAGTTTTCAAGCCGCGAAATGCCTTTCGATACATGCACACGAGTTCATTTACGAACTTTATCTTCCAGTGCATCTGTTTAGGTACATCATACTAGATCTCTTAACGAGGTGTTCGATAATTGCACTCGATGGAAAACTTGTTCGATAATTAATTTTCTAGCAAAAGGTTTTTAAAAAACAAAGAAGCCAAACGTAAACTTTTATCCATGTTACGCAGTACTTGTAATAAATCTAGTTAATTTAGTGGTGAATTTCTTTTCTATAAGCTCAATATTGCTGAATAGAATGTCACTACATCCTCAAATTAAGCTTTGTTAGTTCAAACTTTTTTACCAAAATGATAATACAGCATTAAATACTCTACGGAAATCCCGGACTTTAAAGGAAATGTAAAAAAATATCCATTTACCCTTAAAAATCGTCAGTTATTGTTGTTACTTATGGCACTTACTATGGTCAAGCCCCACTGATACATCAGCAGATTTTAAGCCTTAGATATGCGTCTCTTGTTTTACAAGTAACGCCATCTAGGGCCAAAAGCACGACTTAGCTACACACACGTCACAATCCTTTTTAGGGAGCGGACTTCATTCATGCATATTCATTCACTCATCTCAGATCGCAATTTAGATCTGGAACAGAGAACGGTCACCTCTGACCCAGTACCCGCAGTGGTTTTCTCTAGACAGGGAGGACTTTGTGACCAACGAGCGCCAGCCGCCACATACTCGGGTAATCTTTTGGACGGCAAGTTTCGAACTCGTAACCTAAGGAGTACGAGTCAACGCTTTACCAACCAGGCTATCCAGGCCCAAAAATCATCTAATAATAGTAAACAAATTTGAAGAAACGCATGTACTTGTTGAACGTTTAGGAAGATTAAGAGGACCTATTTCCACAGATGCAATAGTAAAGGCTATTTTTAAGATTGTTGTTATTAGTGGCTCTTGACATAGACAAGCTTCGCCGAGGCATCAGCAAGTTTTAAACTGAAACAAGCGTCTCTTGTTTTGAAGTAGCGCCAACTATGGCCAAGAGTACACCTTGTCTATTCACTCATCAAAGTCGCTTGCACAGCCCCTTTTTACACGGGGAACATTCATACGCCTTGTTGATAGAACACAGAAGAGCATCCATGCCCGAATCGTAGTGGGACAGATCCGTACATACATTACCGTACAGGTCATAAAACTGTATATCAACTGTCTTGTTTACAAGGCGGTTATGTTACTGTAAAAGATCACTTCTAGAACAGATTGAAACATTTTAAAAGTTATCTAAAAGTATCAGATTTGGCGAAGGTTAACATGATGCTTAACACAATTTGGAATACTTAATGACTTATTGTTTAATACAGTTTCGTGCACTTTAAAACAATCTGAATAGATTCCTCTTAGTTTTCTATGAAACATGAATTGCTTTTAATTATTTCCGATTTCAAAACAATTTAGGGCCGTTTTAAACTTTCTAGGGACCCACAGGAAATGCAAATCTCGAAGCCCCTTACTCCCTTGTAGATTTAATATCTGTTTTAGATCTGTCATACAACCGCCCGAACCGATAAGCTCAGCCCTCAGGGAAGATGCGCTACCCCTATACCAGGACACCGACTTGTTTTTCAAGTGGTTCAAGTGGAAGACAATTACTAGCATCATTCATGTAACAGAAGAATTGGATATTCTTTATATTCCAGAAGGGCATATGTAGTATCCTTTTGTATTATCAGTATAAGTTTCAACTTCTGTAGTGTTTACATCTCCGTTATTTTGAAACTCGACGCCGATTCTTATTTCAATTTCTTATTCACAGAATGATATTGCAATGTTTGTCAGAGTAAAGCGCATTTTTAGTTCAACGGTTTGATGTCAGTTTTAGCTTTTAGGTCCTTTGAAACGACTGATAAGTTTACCTGATCTTAAAGATGTTATTTCATGACACATTCGTAGCATTCCAGAACATACTTCGAATAACTTTCGAACATATTGTCTTCCGATTTAAAATAGTAGCTGAAAATGATGGCCCTCATGTTGAACAAGTTTTATTGAAATAAAACTTTTAAACAACAGAAAAATACGTACTGAATGCCTGATTCCTCAAAAATACTTTCTGTTGGTGAATTTTTAAACTATTTTTTTATTGCTCAAACAAATCCTCGTTCCTTTTAATAGATTCAATAAAAAATGTTATAATTTTCTGAAAATTGTTTCATTTATAGACAACATTAAAAGAGAGTCGTTTAATTATGGACACCTTGTATATGAAAATGTGATTTCTGCAAAACATGAATACAAAAAAAAAAAAATGTTATACGAATTCAGTGCTGTATTGAAAAAAGAACGGAAACCAGGAATAGCAATATCTCCTCTATTTTCTTAAATAGTTTACATTAGAGTGTATCTTCAGTTTATCTATGCCATATAGGGAAAAAAATCGATCATACATTTTGTGCTTATACGCTTTGATATAAAACGAGACACAGATCTACAATTTTTGTGTCAACAATACATAAAAAATTATCTAGAAAATCTAAAAAATTATCTATCTAGCTAAGTAATTTTAAAGTAGTCGCATTCTAATTCAGTTATTCACAGTGAGACAGATAATGATCTAGTAGACGTATTTGGTTCCAATTTTGATGTACAACTACAATTTGGTGGTGAAATGATGTACTAAATATCATATATCTCAGTCATTTTGTTTCCAATTATATTTTGTAAATAGGCATACAGAAATATGTTGTTGTTGTTGTTGTGTCAAATGGCACTTGTCATGGACAAGCCCGCCGCTGACCCAGCAGCAGATTAAGCCGAATGAAGCGTCTCTTGTATTTGAGTAGCGCCAACTAGGGCCAAGAGTACGACTTAGCTACACACTCATCACATTCGCTTGCACAACCCCTTTTTACAGGGGGGGAGCAGTCACACATCTCACAGATAGCACACAGAAGAAGAATCATGCCCGAACAGGGACTCGAACCCGGGATTCCCAGAACACGAGGAAGACGGGCTACCTCTGTGCCAGCAAGCCGGCACAGAAATATAGACTTCCTGTTGATGGATTTTTTTTCCAAGACTTATTGTAAAGATCAGTACTAAATTTCATTTATCCAGCTCGAATCACTTTCGGATTATCGTATTCAAAGAATGATTTTATGATAGAATATAGATTTAAAAAATGGATTTTTAGAAATACAACGATCTATATTAAACAGATTCTTTAAGAGATGTAACACATGGAGGTATAGACACTGAGCTTTTGATAAATTTCAATGTCGAATGTTTTGACCACTTTTTCATACTTCATACGCCAGAATATAAAAAACTGCTATTAAGTTTCAGAGACTAATAATGCATGGTATTGTTTATTTTTAACGAAAAGAAATACCTTTATTAAAACAAATTTCATGTTTTCTACATCATCCTAATAAGTAACTTTCACAGCAGGGGTGTTCTTTTTTAAAAAGACATATTTGGGCTCTAAAACATTTTTTATTTTGTTTTGGCTTTTACCCTGTATTTTTTTAAGAGAATTTTTCTCTCTCAGATTATTTTCCTTTTAGCTAAGAGATATTTATAAATCTCGTTATATTTTACTATACAGCTTTGAAGTTCTGTCTCAACTTTTATGATGCTTTCAGTGAAAAGATATTCACTTAAAAAAACTGAGTTCTACTTGTTTCTTCTAAGTCTTTCCTTCCTACTTTTAGAACAAAGTGTTTTTTTTTGTTTCTGTTTGTACAGTAGTCTACTATGTCGGTATACTTAAGATGACACTTTTAATTTCTTATGATTTATCGTTTGCGTTTTAAAACTTTTACCACGTTATATTCAGAAATATTCCTAATTATGTATCTTTGTGCAAGAACAGTGCGCTGGGCCATTCTGAATTCATGTTACGATAAATAAATAATCGTTGGAAATTCCCTTTTAAATCCTTTTTTTTACCATTGTGATTTCTCTATATTTATATTTACTCTATACATTTAAAATAATTAGCAAAACAAAATAGCCACTTCCCCATCCCCAACAAAATGTCAATTCCGTTTTTAGTTTATATGAAAACTCAATGACTTCCAAACAAGTAATCAATCATTTCCTCTAGATACGTAATCAATCATCTCCTCTAGATATGTAATTGCTCATCTCCTCTAGATATGTAATCAATAATATTTTCTAAATATGTAATCAATCATAACTTCTAAATATTTCATCAATCATCTCCTCTAAATATATAATCAATCATTTCCTCTAGATATGTAATCACTCATTTCCTATAGATATGTAATCACTCATTTCCTATAGATATATAATTAATTATGTCCTCTAGATATATAATAAATCTTCTACTCTAGAAAATCAATCTCCTGTAAATAAGTATTATCAAGCATCTCCTCTAAATAAGTAAAATCAATCATCTCTAGTATATAACCAATCAACAAAAATTTCAAAAATATTATTTCTCAGAATTCTCTCTGTAGAGAAAAAATACTGATAGAGTTCAACAAACATTCTATTAATTTCGCTACTTTTTATTTCAAATGAAAG
The DNA here is from genome assembly GCA_026289955.1 of Argiope argentata. Lineage (NCBI taxonomy): Eukaryota > Metazoa > Arthropoda > Arachnida > Araneae > Araneidae > Argiope > Argiope argentata. The sequence goes on from JAOUZG010019144.1 coordinate 1,690,724, forward strand.
ATTGTGATTCCTGGAAAAATTGTCGCATATCCCATACGACCCTCCCTCAAGATTTCGCAAAATAAAATTGACAGACGTCGAACTTCATTAATTGGACAATTTCACTAAATAATTTCGCTGCTTTGCAAATCTTAGCTAATCATTCAGAAAATTCTTTATGCTTATTGAATAAATACAGTTTTCCATTGTAATTTTAAAATTTATACTTTTAAAATAGCAAGTGAATTTAAACTCTTAAAATAGCAGGTGAACAGACGATAGCCAAAGCCGGTTAATTAATTTTAAATTTAAAAAAAACTTTTCAAATTAATCATAAATATCTTTTTGACATTTTCGATTAAATTTCATTGAAAATACTAACGTTAAATTTCAGCCTTCATAATTTTGAGCATCGGGTATCCACACCCACCCATACACAAAAAGGCCTTTCAAATGGAAATTTGATGAAAAATTGCCAAAATAAAACTTTTTGCAATAAATAATTTTTACCTTAAATAATGAAAATTTATAAATTCTAATGTACTTAAAAAGAAACAATGGTATTTAATCCTTTTTCTCTCGATATAGCAAATTTATTATTCATAAATATATTGCGATTATTCATGAAATTATTGCCAGCTACATGAGTGACGGTTCCCTAAAATGTTGATGCCTCTACAGTCTTAACTAATAAATGTTTGAATTAAAAAAAACTTTTACATTAACAGATTAATTACAACTTGAAATCATTTAGCGGCTTGCATCTTTGAATGGCCCTTTTCAAAATCAATAAACAAAGAAAGAAAAATCGATTTTATGAATTACTGATGTTTAGGAACCATATCAAAAACTAAAGATTATTTTATAGAAAAAAAATTACAGCATATGAGATTTTTTTAAAAAAATTCTTTCTTATTCATTTATTATTAAACCACAAATTTTATTTAAATTTATTTGTTTTATGTTCTCGAATTTTCTATTAAACAAGTTGAAGAGAAATTTAATATACTCTCAAAATCTCTAAAGATCACTCCATCATTTTTCTCAGTGAGAATTTGATACAAAGTTAGCAAAGAAAACAGGTCTATATTGATGGGTTTATATACATCACTCAAAAATGTTTATCAGTCTAATTTGAATAACGAAACTTTGAATACCAATTTTTTGTTAACAACATTTTTTTAATAATTTTTTTAATTAAAAAATGTTTTGTATAGGGAAAAGGATTTCCCGATGTTAATACAAGAGAAATGCTTCGAAAACTCTGGAATTGTCTAAAAGTACCAGTTTTAGGTCTAATGGATGCTGATCCTTACGGTAAGAGTAAACTTCAGATTAACCATTAATTAATTACCATATAAATGCCATAGAATAACCATTAATTAACAAACTATTATTAATGTCTAAATGGAAATGGAAATTAAGGTTTAAAGTATGCATATATATGTACAATACAACTATTTATCTATAGCACAATTTTGTATTTTAGGTATCGAAATATTGAGTATTTACAAATATGGATCAAAGGTAAGAGTTTTTTTACTTACACTTAAAAGAATTCTTAAACATTTAATTATAACATAATTCACTCGTCTTTCCTAGTAAAATTTAGATTATTTAATCGGTGACCAAAATTTTCTATAAAATAACAGATATTTAAAACGTTTTTCGTTTTAGGACATTTTTACTTGTTAATACATTTAAATGTTTCATGTATGTATCGATAATATAAATCTTTAACATATTCATAATAACTATCGTAGAAAATTTTAATTCCTTTTATCATTTAATGAAATTTCATTCAATAACTTTTAAAAAAAACATATATTTTTTTTCTAATTTCTATCATTCAAGTTTTCCTGTTTTATTATAATTAATAATTAAAATTTTAAGGATTTTTAGAATTTCCAACTTAAGTTTCCCCTCCTTCTTTTCTAAAAGTGTATATAACGTGGTATTAAAAAAAGAACGTGAACAGATAATTAATTTAAATTTTGACTTTATTCCAAATAATAAAATGATAGCAGAATAAAATCAAATCACTCTTCTAAACATAGTTTACGATTTTCTTATCATTAATTAGATACTATACACATTATTATTTCTTAGTTATTATTAAGTAATCGGTGGGAAAAGAGTTATTCTAAGAAAGTTCATTATGCCTTTCCCCATTATAATTTCCAGAAAATAACGGGAAGGCCGTTATAAAAGTGAAAGAAAAACATTATATTAATAGTTAGAAACATAAATGAAATTAATTTCCCCCAAAAGCACTGAAATTAGTAAAAATTAATTTCATGAGTTTTGAAACTTATACTTCGCATAGAATTCGAAGATGGAAATAAATAAATAAATCATGCAAAATAATAATAATAATAAAATAAAATTCGTACCATTTTTAAAAAATTAAAGCGAAATCATTAATAAATTCTATGCAATTCCATCTGTTCAGTTAAGAAGAGTCTGAATTCCATTCATTCGAGAATTAATATTAAAAGCAATAAGCTTTAGAAATTTTTTAAGAAAACAATAGTGGTTTGGAATGGGGGGGTGTTCACTGCCATTTATTGCCAAATATTTTATTGCACTTCAAATTGTACCCATTGTATGACGTATTTATTCAAATCGAAATCTAATAGATACTATTCTTCAATTGGTCTAAATGACATAAACAGTTATATTTAAAGTTTGAGCGAATAAATGAACTTTTTAAGCCAATCAATGACCAGTTCAAAGAAGAGCAATGGCTTTAAAGCCGACGGAAATATTTTATAGTAGTAATAACCGAATTATCGTGCTTTTTTTCAGTTTTCATCGTAAGAAAATTGAATTTTTCCCCTAAATATGAACAAATATACTAGGGAATCGATTATCTAATAGAGAACTGAGTAAAAATTTAGGCCGCAGTTTTTCCAGAACAGATTCTAACAACTTAAAAATATAGTTTTTTACATTATTTAAATACTTTTTTTCGACTAAAAGTATCTCTAAAATCTAAGTTAAAAGTTAAGAAAGTAGCAATTACATTACATTAGAATGGGTGCCAGTATTTAAAATGGGTTGTTTCTACACAGCAAGAAAGTATTTCTTTTTTTCCAAGCTTTTCTTAAAATAATTTAATTGCTTTTATAAGATTAGAATAATTAATCGCTTAGTAATAAATTTATTATCTAAATACTACAAAAGAAACTTAGATATTCTGTGATAAGCGCTAAAAACTTCAACCTAATTTAAAGTACCCTAAATTTAAAAATAAATGTTGCATTGATGATTTCAACTCTAATTATGTTAGACACAGACTGATAACTAATTTATACAAAGCATGATTCGTTATGTCATCAATTAACAATAAAATCAAGCCATTGAATTAATTCAGAACATTTTCCAAAGTCTTCATTATGCAAGAATTTCTAAATTCATGATTTGAATACAAATTGCGATAAATGAGAGGATCACATCAAACTATATTTAAACTTTCATTGCCTAATCTGAAGTCTGCTGAGCATTTAGAGGATACAGAAGCGGGGGGGGGGGGGAAGCTTACACCTTTTAAAAGGTAGAATTAACTAAAGAAAAAAAATGCTTTGATATATCAAAATTGTTTAAAATTCAAAATAATTCCATTATGATTTTGATTGAATACATTTTTTAAACCAGCATAATAATTTCAAAAATATTCTGCTTAAAGCTTAATAAATTCCGAACATTATTATTATTATTTTATTTTATTGCAAAGTAGCTTTTTTTTTAACTTAGAATTTAAGAAATTGAATTTTAAACAAAATCTCAAACTTTGTATATTAAGATGAATAAATAAATAAAGTCCGTTCAATGTATAGTGATATAATTTATTGATATTATTATTATTTTAGGCAATGTCTTTTGATGTTGAAAAATTGGCAGTGCCTGAATTGCGCTGGCTTGGTCTCTTACCATCCGATATCCAAAGGTATATTTAACTATTTTATGTAAAAAATTGGTCTAGTGTAAAGTTTGAAGGAAATAGGATAAGAAAAATGAATAATAAAATATAATAGAAAAAAGCCATTTAAGAAAAATGTAGGTGTGTCAGTAGAAATTAAATTTATTAATAAAACATAACGGCGTATGGAAAGTGTGTGTGTGTGTGTGTGTGTGTGTGTGTGTGTGTGTGTGTGTGTG
>JAOUZG010019144.1:1694873-1723057 GCA_026289955.1 Argiope argentata
TGTGTGTGTGTGTGTGTGTGTGTGTGTGTGTGTGTGTGTGTGTGTGTAATGTATATATATTCCACTTAATTAATGTTGCACGGAGCAGAAAAAAAACTGGTATGCCTGTCAAATATGATGTAGAGCCCCTATGAGTATGCAACAAACGAAGTTGCATGAACTTGCACCTATTGAAGGTCGTGATATGAAACTGCGACACTAGGGCCAGGAGCCGAGTAAAATGGCCATAATACAAAAGTCGATTTTGGTATCGTAGATGTTATCTGGGTTATGAAGCTAGCGCCACAAACTCGACTAAGGTGCACAGGAGGCGATTCATATCCTGAATTACCCAGAGGAATTCTATACAAATCTATAGGAATGTGACTTTATGGAAATCTTATCTGAAAATGCTATAAGATGTTTTCAGTAATGTTAATGTCAGGGAATTTATGTGATCAATGGAAGTGTCTAAAATCAGAAAACTGTAAACCCAGAGCAACTTGATAGTTATTCCCAATATGTGGAGTCTTGCTGGACTTGTCAGAATGCACAATGAACATATGTAGGTGCAATTGAACACACAGGACGCTTACCCAATCATTTGTCAGAATCTCCTCTTGACATGTCAGAGGTTCCATTTCACGTTAAATGCATACGTCTCATACCAACGGTTTCACCTGATTGAAGAGACCCCAGTTGATGGATTTATAAGGTTATCCTCATATACATACATTTCTATCTGTCCATACAATTTGAAATGAGATTCGTTGGACAAGGCGATATGTTTCCAATCATCAATACTCCAATAAACGTATTGGCCGTAACAGACAAGACATAAAGCTTTGTGCCGTGAAAATGACTTCAAAAACCTAGATAAATGATGATCGATTTAATAGTTCGCACATTGACACTTGTTGATGTAAGAGCGCTGTAATCACTGGCAATTTGAAAAAGCGTCGCACGCCCATCTCGTTAAATAATTATCATCAGTTGCCGATGGCGTCGTTCTTTCAAGGGCTTTTTCCGACAGCAACGATGTCGGAAATTTGGGTGTTTTATTGACAATCAGATATTAGCGCTGCTCTAGTAAAATTGTCATATTTCAAAATTGAAATTTCCTCAGTACCTCGGAAATACAAAAACTCACTTGCTTCCTGAAAACTTTTCACTGGAGCTGTAACGTTTTGGCCGGGCCTACTGGTGAGTTGGGCCGTAAACAAACCAGGGCTTGGAGAAATAAAAAAATCTATTTATTTCCAGCTATAATACATATATATTTTGCACAATTACACCTTCTTGATTAAATAGGTTACGAACACATAGGCAATTAAGTTCAGAGTTCCACTAGGGAAAGGTGCTGTGCCTCAAATAGTAAGGTAGTCGCTCTCGTAGATGAAGACGGAGGGTGGAGTTCTTGAAACTCCCGCAAGATCTGGCCCGAGGTTCGGGATTCTCTGCTTGTCGATTAACCTGCTGGGTTTGTAGAGCATAAGGTGATGAACTGGCTGGAAGAGCAACTCAGGAGACAGCTGTTCAGCTAATTGGAGGTATTTCCAAAGCTCGGATGAGCTTTCACACTTCAGACGAGACGCTGAATGGTACCAAAGGTTCCGATGAACTCCACGTGGGCTCGGCTACGGGGCGAGGTGGCTTACGTACCTTCCAAATTCTCTCCTGAGAATTTTTCACAGAATTCCAAGTTGAATCCTCCCTCCAAACACCAGCTGTTGTTTCGTCAGTCTGCTAACACGAAACAACAGCTGGTGTTGTTTCGAACAACAGCTCCCTCTACCTCTGGCTCTCCTCCTCTGTCTCCCCTTTTTATCTCGGTCTCAAAAACCGGCCCTCGATGGCAAATGACCAATCAGCATTATTCTCAATTTTTTTTGATCACCTGACCCAAGCCATCTTTCCAATCAAGAGAAGGGGAAACGGCGTCTAGCAAGGAGACGTCTTGGTTCCGTCTAGTCTGCAATCTTCACCCTCCACAAATTCCTCCGTTATCTATAGTTGCTTTCCCGTGGGAATGCAATTTGATATATTTCTCCTTATCTATCCGAAAACGTCACAGAGCAAGAACCAATCTGATAGCTTTGGCAAACACCTATTGTCTTATGTTACATTGATTGGTAGCATAGTTTCTTTATAACATGTGCGCATCTATACCAGCTTTTTTAACATTTTAGTGCATTTTAAATTTCAGATGAAATTTATTTGTTGTGATCAAAATTCTAAAGGATTTTTTAATGTCTTACAAACCATTTTAGAAATAAGGAGATTAACATAAAGTTTCCAAACTTGAAATAAATATTGCGAAATTCGCTTACAAAAATCAATTTGCATAATTATATTTTTTAATTAAAGGATACAAAGAAATCAAAGTATCATAAAAATTCATTTTTAAAAATGTACAAATAATGGCTTTCGAATTTTTTGATTCATATTTGTCATATTCCATTGAGATTTTATTTTTCATTCTTGTTTTCTAAATCTTTTAATAAGATGAACTTTATTTTTGCCCTAAAATTTTTTGTACGGATGTCATTCTCAATGTAAGAAATATAAACCTAAAATTTCGCATTTTAATAAAAATGAGATCTGTAGAATAGAAATTAAAAATAAAATAAGACAAAAGTAAGTGCTTACTGCTTCATCATAAGCAGTTTCCAGTCTTCTAAAAATATTTATAAGAATCAATGTAAATTTATGAAATTAATTCTTAATTGCTATTTGATAAAAAAAATGCAAAATCTCTCATGTGAAAAATTTTGTTCAATGTATAGATTTTTTTTTCAATGTGCAGAAATTTTTTCCATTTGAGATCCTCTGAATGTACTAGAATATGTAGATTTTTTTTTAATTTATAAGAGCTTCACTGTACAATATATTAGCTGGGAGATGACTTTATTATAAACACAAATCTTCCACAAAGATTGTGAAGAGAAAGAGAACGAAATAGAATATACCAGTTTAGAAAATATTAGAAAGTTTTTATGCTTTCATCTCTTATTTTAGACTCCAGTTTCCAAAGTCAGCAACAATACCCATAACTGAAAATGACAGAATGAAAATTACAAAACTACGGCAACGACCCTACATACAAAACAATGTCCAGTTTCAACATGAGGTAAGGAATAATTCTTAAAGAAATAAATTGAAACAAGACTCTATAATATGTCAGTTTTTCATATTTGAATTATTTTTAGTGCTATTTCAAGTATTCAAATATTACAGATCCAGATTCTCCAAGAGAAAGGAGTTAAAGCTGAAATTGAAGGACTCAATAAAATAAGTGATAATTTTTTGCCTCATATTTATCTGCCTAATAAAATAAGATATGGAGGTTGGATTTAAATATGTAATAATACTCAACTAGAATTTGATGAAGACAAATTTGAATAAAACTTTGAAGTTCAGTTGTGTCAAAATATTCTTTAAAAATAAAAAGAAATAAGTCAATACTTCTTCAAATTTTATATACATGAAGAAAAATATTAATTCAAATTTGTCGAATCTCGAAGAAAAATGGCATTCAAAATTATTTTTAATCATATTTTAATTTTGAAATATAATAAGTATTTCTTACAGAAATTAATATTTAATCTTTCTGATTAGCAGATATTTTTAAAAAAAGGCATTGCATTTAATTATAATTATCACATTATATACTTATTATTTGAATTTAGAAGGGGGGGGGGAATGTGAATCAAATCATTTATTTAAATCCTCTTTAGTGTAATTACGTTCAATATCTCAAGTTTTTGTGACTACAATATACGGCCAGATTATTAAATAGAGAAATGGAAAAAAGGACCCTTGGAAGGCTTAATTCAGCTCAATTGTAATTCCTTCTTATACTGCACGTATTGTGAAATTATAATTTTTTAAGCTGTCTTCCAAAGTTAATATTTTTAATACATACACATATACTGTGACTCACTTCAGTGAATAAGTAAAAATTTGCTATTTTATACAATAAAAATACCTGAAAAACTTTTTTTTTTTGAAACTTTTAAAAGAAGTGTTTAGATCTATGCTCAAAAATCTTTAATCCAAGTGGACATTCTTTTGAAAAAATTTTTTAGCTTTAATGTTTTTTTATTGGTTTTTTAGTGGAGACTACTGTTGGCAGTTGGCCATTGGCGTTTTAAGAATTTCCCCCAATATCTACTCTAGAAAAATGGGGGAAGGCTTGATTGCACACTCATATTTCAGAATTAAATTGCTTAGAAGAAAGCTGCAAATTGTTTTATTTTGAATTTATAATTTTTTTATTAACAAGTAATGATTTCAATTTAAGTCTTATAATTTCAATTTTTAAAAGGCATTAATCCTTAAATTCTGTTTTAAATGTTTGCATTTAATAAACTTTTAAATGTGAAATTTTAAGTGATATTTAAAAGAAAATATTCTTCTATGTTTCATTTATAGTGCTTTGCACAACTAATAGTTTCCATAGCATAAAAATGTTTTTGCCTTTTGTTAAGAAAATTTTACCAAAGCCTAATATGAGTCCTCAAATAAATGCAATGTAGGTGCTTCCTTCAAATTTAAAAAGACGACTTTATTAGAAATTTCATTTACCATAAAAAATAATAATGAGTAAAAATTGCTTTCTTTAACATCCGATTCTTATCTTTACTGTATGAAGAAATAATTTTATCAAGTAAAAAAACTGTATGTAATGAATTTTTACTGCAAGAAAATGCATATCAACATTTAACAAACCCTCAAGAATTTATTTGGGCATATTATACTGAATATTAAATTCTATTTTATTCATTACTTTTCTAACAAAATTCATTATATTTTAAAAACAATTTCAAGGATATAACACACATAAATTGTATTTTTTTTAATTAGAAAAATAGCTAATAAAAAAGTTATATTTAATTATTATTTAAAACATTTAAGCTAAACTTCAGTTTTCTTATAAATACTTACAAAATGCAAGTAATGAAATGGTAATGGGGGTGGATAAACTGAATGAAAATTAAAAGAGATTTAAAAGGAAAAGAGATCAACTAAAGAATAAAGGTGAAGCTCTTTAGGAAATTGTCAAGACTTGTGGAAGAACTCATCCAAAGATTTATAAATAGTTATAATACATTGAAATGGTATTTTAAAGTTATGTAATATATGTCCATTCAAGATGACAGCCTAAGAAAAATACAATTTTATGTTTGTATAGCTAAATCCTAGAAATACACAGGAATCCTAGAAATAAAGCACTTCATAAAAACATCATGTAAAAAATTTGGAAAAGGCTAATTATCATTGTTCTATAGCTCATAGAACTTATAATTTATCAATAAACAAAGCATTTAGATTTTCATTTAGATTTTTTAGAAGAGTATATGAGATCTCAAGATAAGAAAAAAGAAAGTTATTTTCTCTGACAAGTTAGTATGAATAAAGCATGGCTCAGATTGAATTAAAACCTCATGCTTTTTGTTGGAAGAGGATTCATGATTCAGAAATGTATGGCAATCAGTGAATTAGGTCATTTTATAGATTCAGCATTTTTTATTTTATAAGGTGGTATAAAAGAAAATTAGAAACAGAGAATATATGAATCTTGGAAATTATTTTTAGTTCATAAAGATTTTATTCATACAATGTCAAAAATTAATTACACTCTATTTCATAACCATTGAAACATATAGAATATTTATTGGACTTAGAGCATAAGGCTTATGAACATGATATAATCTAAAAAGAATGATTAGCAGAGTGGAATATTATTCTTTTGGAGAAACTATTATTGTGGAGTACTATTCTCCAGAAGAAATATTTCACAGAGTGAAATACTATTCCAACTTAATTTACAGTTCACGGTAACTTTTTTTTTTTTTTTTTTTGCATTCACATGGATAAAAAAAGCAAAACAAGCATTAAGTATATTCTGTAAGGAATTTTTTTTTTTTTACTCGCAGAATTAAAAAAAAAAAGTGAGAATTTTTTCAGATAACCATAAAGAGTATCTTTACATTAATGGACTTACACAATAGAGATCTGCAATATTAAATTGATAGACGTACAATTTTAAATATCTTGATTATTATGTATTAAAATCGATTATTATGTATTTTAAATATCTTGATTACTTACTGCATTCACATATAAAGATATATATATATATAGTTCATTAATGAACTATCATGGTCATATATATATTCTTTTCCCAGATAATCTAAAATGTTCAGCTTTATCAAAATCAAAAGGTTTTAATTTGCTGATTTAGAATATTGCCTGAGTTTATACTTCATTAAGTAAATATATCATTTAAAATATCTGTCAAATCAAATAGCATTACAATTCATTGAAACAATGGTTCAATGTTTCCACTGGCCTGTCTTGAAAATGATTTTAATTATAAATTTTTTACATGATTAGCTCATCCTTTAGTTTTCCAACATATATATGTGTGTGTGAGACATTATTCAAATTGATTCTTACAACTGCTTTTGAATCCTTGTTTTGATGTATTTAATAAAAGTTAATGCTTCATCTGAATTTTTTTAAAAAAACAACTATTTGAATACAGTAATTTAATAAAAAGAATAAAGTCTCCAATTTAAAAAAATAAATTTCTAAAACACTAGGAAGACTGGTTAAACATTATTGATATAAAATTCATATATAATATGAAAATATTTCATTAAATATTACATCCATCTAGATCAAAATTAAAAATAATACTTAACAAAAATTCTTAAACTTCCTAGAATTTTCTCTGTGATAAATACTATATTTGAAAATAATCATAGTAAAATTTAATACAGAAAACCTATACAAATTTTGATTGGGGTGTTAAGCAAATGAGATCTATTTATTTTTAAATTTTCATATTTCAAACAAGTTAAACTCAAAATTCAGCAATTGATAATATAAAAAAGATTTGGTTTTTTTGACACAAAAGCCAGGATTTTGACTATACTGCGCCAACCAGAGAAATGAAAGCATCGCAATACGAGAGTTTTATTTGGAATGTTTAAAAATGAAACTATTTTTTTAAAAAATATCACCATTTTAAATAAGGGGGCTCAGCTTTACTGTACGGTCACCCTTGGCAACTTTTTCAAAAGTTGGCGATAAATAATTTTTTTTGGCAACCTTGGCGATAAATAATTTTTTTTTGGCAACCTGCCGAAAACTGGAATTTTCCCAAAAATTGAGTTTCCCCATTTCGAACTTCGGTGATATATGGTGAAGTTGATTTTGTCTTAGCTCCCACGTTCTTTGAATTTTATTGTGATGGCTGCATGGGGAGAATGATGTTATGTGGTATGATGAGCATGTGAATTTAAGGTATTTGTATGGATTGGATGAAAGGAAAGAGACGTTTGATTTTTGTATGAAAGCGGGGTTGATTGCGAATAGGTATGAATGTCCGAAATGTAATAAAGATATGAAATTGGTTGCAAGGAAAGATGTTAGTGATGGTTATGAATGGAGGTGAAAATCTAAGATGAAAGGAGAGGAACATGATGTTAAAAGGAGTGTTCTAATTTTTTGATGCTAATATGCCTTACATTTCTTATTTCCTAACATAACCCATAAAAGCTTTGCACTTTTATTTTGTTACAATCCAGAAGTTCGTTATTCCTCTCCGAAACTTTTCAGCCATTTTCTATGCTCTGTTTTCATTGGTTCTCACTTCGAAGTCGCCAGAATGGCGACTTTTGGCAGGATTTTGAAAAAGTCGCCAAGGGTGACCGTACAGTAAAGTTCTACCAATAAGGGAATAAAGCCTTATCGATTTTAAAAATTCAAAAAGATTAACATGAGGGGCTATGCCAAGCAAATCCAACAAAGAAGCCGTAGACCCTTGAAAAAATCTCAATCGCTGAACACTGAAACATGAGTAGTCACACAAAATATGGTGTATAGAGGTTTGACATTTGCATTGCGAACACATTGAAAAAAGAAGAAATATACACAAGAATTACTTCAGGAACAAAAAATATTTTAAGATTCTTAATTTTCATTATTTAGGTTTCAAATTTAGATTCCTGGTATAATTTTTTAAAGTAAAAGGAATGAAAAATTAAAATAGTCACAATAAATGATCACTTACAAAAAATGTGTTATGGTATTTTGACTGAATATTTATAAAAATATAAATTTAAAAAAACATTTCTTATTCAAATCAAAAGTAATAACATTTTTCTTTATATCTAAAATTGATTGGTTCCACACTTTATAACTGGAGAAATTCAAATCAATCAACAAAATAATTTTTAGATTTATTAGTCAACATCAGCTATAAGTTATCTTAAAACTATATAACGAATTGATTCATTAAGTAAATCAATGAAAATAATTATAATTGAAATTGTTTTCTATGAAAAAAAAACCCTGATAAATGAGTTAAAAGGAAAAATAACTGCAACAAAAATGCTCTTTTAGTGGATAAATAATGACTTAATTCTGAAGCACAGGGGAAATCTTCTAAATTGCACTCAACTAATTGCTGTTAATTTTTAAAATCACATTGCTTAAAATGAGCACATTACACAAATTTTTAAAAAAAAGATTTTATTCTTACCAAAACATCAAATAACATTACGCTGAATTTAATGCATGGTTTTACACATGGAAGAACAAAATCACATAAATGATATGGTCAATATTAAAGACCATCTTCATTTAACAATAATCCATAATGTGATGAAATGCAATGAGTGCAGTGTATTATATAACAAGTGCAGTTAATTGAGGAAAGTTTCACTAGAAATGGATTTCATCTTTTTTCTACAGTCGTCATACAAATCTTTATAATCTGGATGCTCCTTTATCAGCATCATGAGACAACTTCGCTTCACACCCATGGCTAAACCTAAATCTTCTCTAGAAGGAGTGTAAATATAATCAATACCTTTTTCTTCACAAACACCTGGCATATGGCACATAACCTCAATGGGGGTTACATCACCTGCAAAGATGACTAGGCCGGTTTCTCCTTTTCGAATACAGGCTTGCACGTCTTTTAAACCATGGCGCAGGAAACCTTTATATTCCGCTGCTTTCTTGATAAGCTTGTATAAACGCTTTGCCATTTTTTTGGTTGCAACAGGTTTAGCTATGATGCTTACATTTTCTAATTGTTCTTCGTATGATAAAGATGGTGCTTCCTCGATTTGAGAATCATCTCCAACTTGAGAGTTATTAACATCTGCAACATCTTCGTTTAATTTTTTACTTTTACCCATTTTGGAAAAAGAAAGGATATATTAGAAAAATGAAAAAATAAATTCACAAACACGTGTCTAAGACCCCACGTTGAACGATCGAGCGAATAAACACAAATAGCCGATAGATCAGCAGTTACAGTTACAATGAAATATTTCAATCAAGCCGGTTATAAAATTTATTTTCAATAGTTTCGGAAGGGAAATTACATATTATATTTTGAAATTTATTTCACAGTAAATAAAATCTTAATCAAAAATTATTTTTTATCATTTCAAAATTATCTTATAAATGTCAGTTTATAAAATCGCACTAGAACTCTTGAAAATGTTTTTATCGAAAATTAAAGGAGTAAACTAATTTTTATCGCCTAGAAGAAAATACAACTCTTTTTAACGATAGAATAATTTAAGTACTTGAAGAATTTACCGTGTTTTACTTTATTTTATTCAAATTAATTTTGAGCAGGTATCTATTCATCAATGCATAAGAGGCTAAGCCGATTGGATGTCGTGGCCAAAGGGCTTTAAAAATAAAAAGTCTTGTTTTTATTTACATGGATTTAGTTTTCTGCAGCAAATGTAAAGCAAAACTTTACAATTTCTAAACAAAATTCTGTGTTACGTACAAGTAGCTTATTAAAGGAATGCTTTTGTAAGCATTTGAAAAAGCAAAAAAAGAAATGAATAACCTGGACACTTTAGAAAGTATTGATCCTGATAGATCTTCAAATCACTTGTCAAGAAAATTAACTAAACTTTTAGAAGCTCGTTTAGATACCGATAAAGTAAGTAATTAGAGCTTCAATTTTTAAATATTTTTATTTCAATTGCAATGAATTACACTTTGAATTTTAACATTCTTGCTTTTATAATTGCAGGACACACTTGATGCTCTTAAGGATTTGTCAACATTTTTTACAGAAAATAATATCAAGAATAGGAGAAATTTGCGTAGTGAAATAGAAAAAAGAAGTTTAAGAGTAAATGAAGAATTTTTGGAATCTTTTCGTGATGTGAAAGAAGTATGAAATGATTCAATTCAGTTATATTATGTTTTATAAAATTTATCGTAATATCATATAATGATCTTTCCCTCTTTATTGATTTAATAAAGAATTCTATTGGTAAATATACTATGAGATTTGATTATTTAAATAAATTTCATATTCTACTACAATTACTTTTTTTTATTTGATGTCTCATGAAGAATGAAATATGCATTTTCCAAAATTAAAATTTCTTTTCTTTAGTTTGATAATGAAATTTCTGTGACATTTTTTCAATATTTTAAGGCAGTAACATGCAACTGTCTAAAAATAGCATTAATTTCTATTTTTATGTGATATTCAATTCTTTGATGTTTTGTATTATTCTAGGCTCTTGATCATTTGTATGAAGATGTTGCTGCAATGAATGAATGCTGTAATGATATGATGAGTCGTCTGCAAGTAATTGTCAATTTTTTTCCCTAATCATCTTTTTGTTGAAAAAGATATCAGATTATTTTTTCTGTGATATTTATATTGTAATAAAGAAGTTTAAATTATGGTACTTTTTTCAGTTTCATCAGAAACGAGAATATAACTCATGAAAATATAAAAAAAATATTTACTGTCAATCAATTTTAAACTGGAAGCTTTATTTTTTAGTATTCTAAAAACATTAATTAAAAAGCTATGAAGTAAACTGAAAAATACAAAAAAAAAGAAGCCTTGATTTAGAAATGTGTCATTATTTGAACTGAATTTTGATATAAAAATAGAATTAAAATATATTAAACATTTTGTATCCAACAAAATTAAGGATTTAAAGCCTTGTATTTAACTGTTAAAAGTATTTATCAAAGTGATCCTAAGAATATGAGATAAAATTGTTTTTATTTCTGTATTTTATAGTTATAATTTAGACTACAATAAGGATGTATTATTTAACTGATTATAAAGCTCCTATTTAAGCTAATTATGACCTATAAATAAATGCTATAATGGCAAAAAATTATCATATTGTAAATGTGAATATGATTTTAATTTTGAAATCTAAGATTAAATCTGTAAAAAATATGGCCCTATTGTTGAAAGGAAGAGTAATTTTATCAAGTTTAATGCAAAAACCCTTTGTTATTTTTCAAAAAAGTTATATAAAGCATATATGAAAAAATTGGGGAAATTCATATACATTTTACTACAAAAAAAGAGCTAATTTTTCAAAGTATATTTTAAAATTAAACTTTAAAAATCATATATGCCAAAATTAGAAACAAGATGTTTGAAATAATTAAGCCTGCTCCCTAAAATTATATTTATGCATATATTTGCTATTTAATGACCTGTGCTTCGTTCTGCTAAACAGTGATTGCTATTTACATACATATTTCTCTTTTGTTATAAATCAATATAGTAATTAGAGATATATTTAAAGCAAATTTGGTTTTAAATATTTTATACATTTGTATTTAGTATTTGGAAATGATAAAATCATTAGATGCATTCATTTAAAATATACTTGGCTGATGTTTTTATGTCTTTTGATTGATTTTTATTTATAAATTAAATTCATAGTTTCTCAACATCCTTATTTAATTATATTTTTCCATTTGCAGGCAACTAAATCTCAGACACATGACCTAATAAATGAAACTACAAAATTACAAGCAGAAAGGTTTGTTATATATTTTTTCTTTAGAAAATGCCTGCAAAATTTATAAAGAGCATTTATTTTGGGATATTAATAGTTATTGACTGATTTTTATGTGTTAGCTACTAATAAATCTACTTTCCCGCTAGTACTTATTTTAACCAGAATAAATAAGTCTTCCAATATATATTGTGAAAATATTTTGTTCCTTATAATGTTGTCCATAAAATAAACTGCCATAAATAAACTTTGTTCTCTTTTGTGCAAAACTTTAGATATAAATATTAAGTTAGTCTATTACTAACTTTGTAAGCTGTTTTTGCTTTTGTTTAGGCCTGAATTTAGAATAGATATTGAATATTTATTTTTTAATGATTTATAGGTAAAAATTTATATTATGAAAATACTTTTAATTATTAGGTTTTTCAATACCCATACTAATATGTTTTTTATGATGGTTTAAATTACTGCATTTTCTTTCATCATTTTGATCATTATAATATTTTTAAAATTTATTTTTAAATGAAAATTTGATTTACTGTGTTTTATCCAAATTATTTTCATTATTTCCAATTGTGGTATTTCTTCACCTAAATTAATCTGATTTTTCAGTCAAAAGATTCAAATGAAACAAGAAGTTACTCAAGCTTTTCTTGATACTTTTCATCTTAAACCAGAAGAAATTAAGATTCTTCGAGGCACTAGAGATGGTGGATTAGATAAGGTCAAATTTTTTTTTTTTTTTTTGTTTCCATCGAATTATATATAAATTGTTAGAAATGTTTATTCCTTAATTAGCTTTATGTTTATATATTTCTTTATTCAGTTTTTGAATAAAATAAAATAAAATAAATTTATTTCTGCTGTACTGAAATTGTTGAGAGGATGATCATTTTTGTTATTTTAATGTTATAATATTATAATATTAATGAAATGATTCTACAGGTACATTTTAATTGTATAGAATTCCTCTTATTAGGAATGAAATATTCATTATTTTAACATAATTTAGCTATATCCATGTTCTAAAAATATTTATTTTCTATTCAATTGAACTTGGATTTCATCTTAACTTTAACTTCTGTGTTGCATGGTCTTTTATTCTTCCACAATAACTACCACATCTGGAATTAAAGGTATTTGTTTGCAAAATTCTATTCTAAGATTGTATAAATTCAAAAAATACTGCTAAAGTTTCTTCTTACTTTATGTCCCTTTCTTTGGACTGTTCATCAGCTATAACAAAGAAATCTTAGTAAGAAATAATAATTTATCTCTGTTCAAATAATGAAAATTAAAGTGCTTTTACTCATATTAAATAGTGTTTCATTTATAGCTTTACACCATAACGTTAAATGTTGTGGTGAGATTTAACTAGTTAATATTTAAAAAATAAATGCTGAAATGTTTAGCAACCTGGTTCTTAATTTGCACAAATTATTATTAGTCTAGAGTATTCAGTATATTACTGTGTTATGTATATACATTTAAATAATTTTTACATTTGTAGCTTTTAACTTAGGTCAGATTTTAAAAATTGAATCTTTATTATTTAAAATTAATAAAGAAAAATAATTATTACAACACATTAAAAGCATTTTAATTATTTTGAATTTGATTTACCATATATATTTTTTCTTAAATTTTCAGCAATTCTTTGAAGTTTTGTCTAAAGTTAAAAAAATTCATAATAATTGCAAGGCTCTTCTAAGAAGCAGTCAACAAACAGCAGGGTAACTTTTTTATTGTTATTTTGTGATCCTGTGTTTTTGTTTTTAAGTAATTTTTTTGTATTTGTTATTACTGTACTCGTTTTCAAAAATTTTGTCAATTTTTATAGAATAGAAATTATGGAAGCTATGGCATTACAACAAGAAGCTGCGTATGAAAGATTGTATCGATGGACTCAAAGTGAGTGTTGATTTATGTGTCTGTTTTGTGGTACTCAATTCTGATATATTTTTTTAAACCTCTTTGTTCCTTTTTTTTTAATACAAATCAATTATTGTACAAGGGGTTTGGTGTAGTTATTGTTCTATAATCAAGTTAAAGAAGCCATTCAAACTTTGAAGAATAATAAAAGTGATTTGTTTTCCCAACTTCAAAATTAGCATTCACTAAACAAAAATAAACTTCAATTTTACTGTTCTGCTTAAAATTGGTCTTCAACTAGTTTTTAATCAACCATGTATTATTTCAATATAAATGAAGACATAAGTTTTAGTTTTTATATTGGAATATGCTGTCTTCTACGTATCTTCTAAACTTTTTTTAAATTCTTCTTTCTTTCTTTTGAAAAATATATAGCCCATAATTCAAAAGTATTTTTAATATAGATAAATAATTATGATTTTATATTTCCTAACCATCGAAATATCTTCTTTTTGTATCTGAGCAAATTTATTGTTATTTTTAATTTGCTTTTTTTTTTTCATAGGTGAATGTCGCCTGCTGAATGTAGAATCGCCAGAAATAAATCCTTTACTTAGTCAAGCAATGGAAAGCTTGCAAGATCGTCCTGTATTATTTAAGTATTCAATAGATGAATATGCTAATGCTCGAAGGGCTGCTATAGTCAGAGCTTTTATTGACTCTTTAACCAGAGGAGGTAATTATTCCTAATTTTGGGATTTTAGCCTATTTTTTAAAAAAATATATTAAAAGTTCTGAAAAATTTTTTTAACAAAATAATTGTATTCTTTAGTTTTGTTATACTGCTATGAGAGATGTAATCATTATTAGCCTGAGATGTAACATTATTTAACTATAAATCTATAATGTTAAATATACTTATTCAGTAACAAAATTATTTCTTAAACCCAAGATTTGATATGCAATTTGTGTTTATTTCCAATGCATTTTATTTGGAGGCTCTAAATAGGTATCTATTTAATTTATTGTTCATGTTATTTTTTGTAATCTACTTACTTAAAAAAGCTACCTATATGAAAGTGAAGTTTATTTCAATTTTGAAAAATCAATTTTTAAGAATTTAATACATAACACTTGATTATTCTAATATATACAATTAGTTTTTATAAATATGGAAGAAATTTGCTGCAGAGTAAGAACAGACAAATATTTATGCATTATAAGTAATTGTTAAAGTATATTATGTGAAGTTTGCTTTTTAGTTTTTTAAGTCATCACTAATGAATGTTGCAGATTGTTAATGTTTGGTTCACTGAAATCTTTTTCAATTCAGATACATTCATTTCAGGTACAATTGATTGACTAGAAGCCTAGCAACTTGTAAGCAAGCAATCACAGGCTGAAATGTCAAAGAGTTGATAAATTCTCACTTTCTAAGAGCAATTCCGATAAATTGATTGCATTAATGAAGATTTGAATAGAGCCATCCTAAATACATAATTGTCAAGGATAACCAAAATATAATGCTGTTGACATATAGACACATAATGATACTTTGGTATTAACTGTGTGTCATTTGCAAACTTAGTCAATAGACAAGCATGAAATGTTTGATTATTCTATTAACATTTCCTTAATACACAACTACCCATAGAAAGTTTTTTATTTAACAGAGTTTTCTTTGCATATAATATATATATATATATATATATATATATATATATATATATACTAACTAAACTATGTTTTAAAGAGTTAATGAAACTGGCCTTGCTGCAATTAGGTTTCAGCATGTTCAACTTCTATTTTTTCTCATCATCAAGCTTCTTTGCAGCTCAATTAACAAAATCAGTCTTAGAATCTTAATGAAAAAGCCTTTTATTTCCTTATAAAGGAGCCAAAAGCCTATGAAGTAACAATCTTTGCTAATTTGCTCGAAGACGAAAAAAATTGATATTCTGTGGACCCAACTTTCCTCTACAAAAATAGCACAACATTAGTTTGATAGAAGCATCATGATAAATTTGTTCTGCTTTATATGATGGTACTGTTAATGATGTATGATGCCAAATTCAAACCCTGTGTTCTATACGACTTCATAAAAAAAATTTGAGATTTAGTTGTTCATTCACAGTAATAGCCATCTTCTCAGAATAAATTTTATCGATCACTACTTTGAAATCAAAAATATTGGGAAAATGGACCAGTCCACAAAATCTTTAACATTCACTCGATAATAACAAAAAATTTTTTACTTCTTTAATTGAGAAATTGCTGTTCAGTATCTTCTATCCAGAACTACAGTATGTATGAAAAGTAGTTAAAGAAGGATGAAACTCCTATCAACAAGAATTATGGATGACCTGATTCAAAATGCATTTTTCTGTTACTCCTTATGTCATATGAATTATATAAATTCTTTTTGTACTCTAAGTATATAATTTTATACATTTGTTAATATACAGAATTTTTTAATATATTTTTTCTTTTTTTCATGTTTAAGTGACAAACAAAACTGCTTTGTTCAATCTGTTATTAATTATAACTTTATCCTGTTTGCACCTTTCATGGAATATATTTCATTTTTTTTTCTTTTCTTTTTTTTTTTCTTTTTTTTTTTTTGTCTGTCACTGAGTCACAGTATTTGTATATTAAAGTAATAGTTCATTCATCAATAAAACAGTTTATCTGGCATCCTATGATATTTCTAGTTCCAAAGTATGTATGTTCACTGTTTTGATACATCCATACATCTTGAACATTCTATTTTTTCACAAACCTTAAAGGATTTTGAATATTTATAGAATAAAAAGCTAACACTTATTCTCTAAAGAAATGAATAAGCCAATTCTTTTTTAGATCATTTTATATATTCTTGCAATATTAATTACATTCATCAGATATTTGGAAAAGTAATGTTTTAATTGCATACTTTCATTCAATAAAGATTTTTTAATGCTTATTGTAATTTTTTCCTC
This sequence comes from Argiope argentata, assembly GCA_026289955.1. Taxonomy (NCBI): domain Eukaryota; kingdom Metazoa; phylum Arthropoda; class Arachnida; order Araneae; family Araneidae; genus Argiope; species Argiope argentata. Next base: position 1,711,537 of record JAOUZG010019144.1, read on the forward strand.
ATATAAAATATAATTCCTTTATCAGTAGCTATATTATAAATATTTTTATTTTATTTAATAGATTATCTTATTATATTTTATTTAGGTGTCAGTGGAACTCCTCGTCCAATAGAAATGCACTCCCATGATCCTTTACGATATGTTGGAGATATGTTAGCATGGTTACATCAAGCAACTGCTACAGAAAAAGAGATTCTTGAAGCTGTTTTAAAAAAGTGCTCGGGCAAAGGTGTTAAAACTTTTTCCTATTTACAATCCTATTTTATTCTTTCCTGTACTTAAATTTTTTTCTATCTGTAAATTTAAATAAATTGTGCATGAAAGTGTAAACTTTACTTCTAAATATATATATATCAATATAGCATTTTTAAAAAAGAATTTCAATGTAGAATTTCAAAATAAAAAAATAGTGAAGTAAATAATGTGTCCAAAAGTTAATAAACATAACAAATTCTCATTTTCACGAATATACCAACAAAGAAAAAAATGTTGATGACATTACTTACTATGTTATGACAAGCTTACATTACTACTTCCTATTATCACAAGAAAAATTAAAATATTTGTTTTCTTGTTTGCATTTTGAAGGTTTTCATAAAAATTAAACTTGCTATGCTTATTTATTTAATATTTTTTGCACCAAAAAAAAAGAAAGAATAACCTTTAATTTTAGAAAGTACTCATAAATAATAATTACAACTGCCATGTGTTTCAAAAATTTCACTGTGTGTTCTTACAATGTTACCTTTTGTATTTGAATTTTTTATTTTGCTTTTCATATTCTGAAAAAGGTTTTTTCTTTTATAATTACAATGCTGTTATGTAAATTTAGAAAACTTTTTTTAAAAAAATGGAAATTATTACATTTTTTTAATCCTGAATTGATGTGATGTGAATTGTGTTATTGATTTGATTCATCTACATAGGATTTATATGAGCTTCTTAGTTCCTTATAAGATTCACCCTATCTCATTGGGATTTTTTCCCTTAGTTTTTTCCTCACCTTTTTCTATTCTTCAATGACTTATACCTGAGTCACATCTGTTTAAATACAAAAAAAAAAATAGAAAGAGATAAAAATAAATATGTAATGGTTCAAAAATAGACAAACCATGAATTTGTGCCTCACAATGAAGGAAGTTTGAATTATTTATGTTTTATTTATTTTTTTTGTCTCTTAATATTATTTCATAAAAACTGATAAATTTTAAAGCCATCATGAGTCCGTTTTTTTTAACTATCATTTCTATTTTCAGATGAAATTCTTATTATTTTTTTTTAAATATTCCTAATGAAAATGGATTGAAATTAAAAAAAATTTTCTTGAATTCACAAAATTATAGAAAAAATTAACAGTGCATCAAAAGTTGTTGCCTTTATCTGTTAAAAATAGCTTTCTGCTCATTGTTTATATAAAATTAAAATTATTTCTTAATTTAAAAAGTTTTTCAAATCTGAAAAATGAGAATTCATAAAATTTCCTGTTCTAATGCTCCATTCAAAGGAAAATGTAGGAATTAGAATGTAATTTCATATTAGGAGTTAATTCATAAATACTCAAACATAAATATTGATTTTTAACCTTATAAGCAATAACAATATAAGCATATAAGCAATTTTATCTTCTGCACTCTTAATAATGTTCTTATTTTAATCATCTACATTCATCTTCTTTTATACATTGTTTGTGTTTGAAAATATTCATTAACTAAAATGTTTGTTTTTATTTTCTTAATATAAAATAAATTTTCTTTCAGAACTTGAAAATGATATTCAAGTTGCATTGGCACACATAACAGAAGGTTTATGTAGGCCTTTGAAAGTTCGAGTAGAACAAGTTATTATTGCTTCTGAACAAGGAGCAGTTACCCTTTTTAAATTAGGATCTGTACTCAAGTTTTATTTGCATACTATTCAGTGAGTTTTCTGCTTTGGTCCTCTTTTATATTTGATCAATATTTTTTAAATGAAAGAAGTTAAGATATCAATTGAGAGTAATAATTGTTTAAATATTTAAAAATTATAGATTAAAATTTTTTTATAAAATCACAATTTTTAAAAATGGCATAATTGTTTTCTGATAGCTGCTTTCTACATCTCATATAATGCTTGGATATCTGTGCATTTAATTTTTATGAACAATCTAAAATTTGTTAGCGAGTCTTAACAAAATTTATTAATAAGTGTAATTATAGCTCTTGTGTGGATTGTCAAATGTTTTGTTAAATTTATGTAATATTTTCGTAGGTTAATCTATTCAAAAAAATTTTACATTATGTTTCCTCATTGTAATCTTTATGGGGTACTGAGCCATATAAAGGTTTATTTCTTTAAATTAATCAGATGAAACAAACAGTGTCACAAATATAAGAATTTTTAGTTTTTATTTATTTATTTTATATTGTTTTACATGCTTGCAATACTATTTCTTTATTGCCAGGGACTAATGAAATAGTGTTGTAGATCAAGAGAAAATGGGAACAACAAGGAATTATTTATATTAAATATCTGTAAATTCATATTTATTCAGACTAAATTCATATTTTTTCTAAAAATATGAATAAAAAAAGTGGTGTAAAAGGCTGGAAAACATTATAGATATGATTGTATAAGTTGGACAATATTGTGTATGCCTTAAAAAAGACATGATGGACTTTGTTATGATATTAAGTATGGCTTATTTCAAGTTTCCTTTCATAAATGTGACAATTTTTAATTTGTGCATTGTAAACTATTATATTTTTATCAATGTATTGCACTTAAAATATGTAATGAAATTTCCTTTAGATCTGTTTTGCTATTCTAAAAAAATCATTTTGCTTTAGGCAAGTGATAAAAACAGAAGCTGCCCTTTTGACTACTCTTGAAGAAATGCATACTTTATCTCAGAAAATGTTTTACAATAGTTTGACTTGTCATTGTGGAAAAATTTTGGAGAAAATTGAGTTGCCCCCTGCAGATTTGGGGCCACCTGAAGCTTTGAAACAAACTCTAACCCTTTTGAGAGAAGTATTGTCATGTCAAGATGCCTGTCTTGTTTCAATTGATGATCGCCAAAAAGATGTACCTCAGGTAATAATTACTGATTCTGAATAAATTATTCCTTTAAATATTTATAATGTTATTTTATATTTTTATTGCTGTTATCTTTAGGTGTGTTTTAAAAAGATAACAAGTACATTTAAAGAATTTTTTAGAGGTAAACACATAGAAGGAATAATTTTGGCATAAGTTAAATAAAGATGATAATTAAGTTGCAGTATTTATAGTTGATAACATAAAATTATTATGAATCCATTTGAGCATCTGAAAGAAAATTTTATTAACAAATTTTCAGTATTGATCAGAAATTAAAATTGGAACTGAAATTTATTTCTATTTTCCTTCTAATCATTTCAGTTTCAAAAGTTAACAGATTACAATGAAATAATGTCTTTTAAAAGTTAGTCTTCAATCCTGTCTCTTATTAAAATTAGATAGAATAAGAAGTAAATTAATGTATTGATCCTTTCCTGATTGGGAAAAAGAATTACATTTCATCTCTTCAATCTCATTACCTTTTTTCAGAATTGTTAAATGAAACATTTGCTGATATTCTTTCATATAATTTATTTATGCTGTAACCGGTTTTAATTGACAAATAATTTTGATATAATTTTATAAATATTTTCAACTTAGAAATTATAGATATAATAAATAAGACAAAGAAAGCATATTGTTTAGTAAAGTATAATTACATTACTCACTATATTATGGCAATATTAAAGCAAAATGTTTCATCAAATGACTATACTCTATGTTTTGTCAATTCTTCATGAACTGATCTAAGTTAATGCAAGATGTGTCTGTAATTTAACTATAATTCCTAAATATTTTTATTAAATAAAATTTTACGATAATTTTTGAAGGATATTGTTCTTTATTCAATGGTATTTAAGAAGCATGAAGAACTATATATATATAGATATATATATATATATATATATATATATATATAATTTGGTATTATATGTTTAGGAGTATTATAATAAGTATATTTAAATATTTTACTTATATTTATTATATAAGTAATTTATTTCACAATGTTTTTTTCTGTAAATCAAGTGATAATACTAGTATATTTTTGCTTGAATTACAATAATCATCAAATACATACATTGCAGGAAATGCTTGTCATTCTTTTTTCCAAGAATATGAATTAGTTTTCATGGTTTTCAAATGAAATAATTTGATCCCTTTTTGAAATAGAAATACTTTTAAGACTTAACTATAACTATAATTTTATTTTGATATGATCTTCATGTATTACTTGCTTTTACACATTTATTTTAATTCACATCTTTTACTTTCAAAATATTTCCATTATTTCTTACAAATGGGAAATACTATTTTCTAAATGGAATGTGTTTATCCTTAGTCAGTATTTAGTCTTATAAATTAAAAATAAAATTGTGAACTGTCTACATACTTTGCAAAAACTTTATCCCTATTGTTCTGATCAGAATTGCATGGTAGATTGGAATTTTAAATTTTAATTTAAACTTGTATTTCCTCTACTGAAATATAGTTGCACAAAATGAAAAAGCATTTTTCTCTTGAATGTTATTCAAGAATGTATTGTAATAATAGTATTTCACAGATATAGTTTTTAATTAATACTAACCATACTGGCATTTTACCAATAGATTGGAACTGCTTTGAAAAACTTTGATTTGATTACTTGCAGCATATTTAATTTTAATATTTTCCTTTCACATGTTACTATTTTTTTTCTAATAAATTTTCTGAAACGCACTTCAAAAATTCATTTTAGTTATTTATACAGATTATATCTTCCCTAAAAAACAGAAAACAGAAATATTCATTATCTTTTTTAAATCTTATATGAAAAAATTTTATTCTAGATACTGAGAATAATTGCCAAAATTAGGCAGCACTTCTAATTTATCACTAATTTTGAAATTATTTTATGATTTTTTTATTAACTTTTAGTTTGATGCTGTTATATTTTAATAACTTTTACCATTTTTATCTTTAAAGTGTTTTATAATTTATTTATTTATAGATTTTAACAACTGTAATTGAACCATCACTGCAAATGTGTCATGTTTCTGCTTCTAAATTAGCCAGTGCTGATATGGCAACATACTTGGCAAACTGCATTTATTTGATCCATTCAACTTTGATGCTCTTTGAATATACTGATCAGCATTTGGAAATGCTTCAAGCACAGGTATGTTTTTTTCTGCGATAATCATTAAATCAGTTACATATCAGCAGTTATATCTGCTTTTCAGATGTTCAAAAGACATAAGTTACACTTGACTATAATTGTCTTTAACATACATAGTATTAGGGGAAAAAAATCTACACAAAACTTAAATTTTTCTTCTGTATTGCCAATATGTTAAAATATATATGTTTCTCCTGATTACACAAGCCACATCTATGCATTTGTCCAGTTCTGAGTAGAAAGAGAAAAGTATATATGTTGTTGTTGAGCATTCCATTGGCAGGTTTGTGTATAGTGTGAGATACTATACACAAAACTGGTATGTTTTGTATGCAGTATCTGATTCAGAATTTACTTTCTGATTATTCATTTGTTGGAATGTGAAGTAGATTGCCTTAACACTCTTAATATTGAAAAGCCCGATTATGGTACCACCTCAACGATTCAACTACAGTGGGTACCCCAATATACCTCGATTTACTGCAAATTTATCTCCATTATTTTAAGTATGATTGATTTAATGTTCAAAACATTTGCTTTTTTTATTAAATAAGCTTGCTCAGTTAAGTTTAAAGGATAAAATAATATTAATTCTGAAAAGATGTGTGAACATAGAATTACTTAGTAATGATCTATTAAGTGGGCTCTCCGCTTGTATATGAAACACATGCATGTACAGATTATAATCACTACTTTAGAGAAAAATACAAAATTTTTCTTATCTTTGTAAAAAAAAGTAGGGAAAGAATATTGCTTTGATGTGTTCCTAGAACATCCATAGGAATGTATCCCAGTACCTGAACTTGAATAATCATAGTCAAGTAAAAGTTGATTTTTCATTTATGTTCAACAATGAACTAATTGAAAGTCATATAGAATATATTTCATATGGTAATGAAATGAATTGTTCCCTGGATGTTCACATTTTACCATTGTTAATCATATGCGATAATTTATTACATACTCAAAAGTAACTTAATACTTTCTTTGGTTTAGTGTTCATAATTTTGCTACCTGTTATTGCAAACAAAAATTTTACAACTGTTTGTAATTAGTGCAATTGTATTGAGTAAATCTATAAATGTACACAAAACAATTAAAATACTTTAGTTTCTTTGGGATAGTATTTCATTTGATTTAGTACATGAATTAACTTTAGTCACTTGATCATTTTGAAAATGCATGACTCTTTTATTGCACTGATACTATTATTTGGGGGGTCACTAATTCATTCTCCTAATTGAAGATAATTCAGCTCTTATGATCAGATTTTGAAGAGAAAAATTATCTAAGAAATCATCTTGAAGTCCATTATAAATAATGTGTCATCTATTCTATTTGTTATCTTCGAAATTTACAAAATGTATTTATTTTAAACCAAACAGCAAAGTATAGAATATCCTAGATATTTTATGGCTCTTTTATATCATTATAATGTTATTTAATAATTTAATATTAAATAATTTAAATATCTTTCAATTTAAAACAGGCTTCAAATAATGCTAATTTTTTTATAAAACTCTTTCATTTCATATATCCCTTAAAATTGGAGGATTTAACATAAGTGGTTTTGTTATGCTTGTTACTTGTGACAAATGTATTGAAAATTTGTTAAATGAAAGTTTGATGTTGGAAATAAATTTATTTGCCAACATCAGCATTCTAATTATGATATATTATCTTTAAATAAAGAGTATTCCTAAAATTTAGTTTTTATTATGTTGCTCACTGTAACAAAGGTACTAAAAACTACTTTAATTTTAAAAGTATTTAAAGTATAAATCAATAATTATTATTTTTAAAAATAAGTATTAACAATTTTTTTCATTGTTTGCAATTGTATGTGTTAGAATGTTATTATATTTTTTTATATATATATATATATATATATATATATAAACTGAACTAGTTTAATATATATATATATATATATATATTAAACTAGTTCAGTTTAGCAAACTGAAATTATAATTTCTTTTATTTTGATCAATCTAGAAACATATAAAATATCTACATAAATTCGTCTAATTGTTATTTTAACTGTAACTTAATTTTCTTCAACATTATTCATTATAACTAAAAAAATTTTCAAAATATGAAAATTGATTTAGATGGATGCTCATCTAGACACTTTGGTAAGTGAACAAGCATCTACCATTGTTGGACAACTAGGGTTAGGTGCTCTGTATACATCTTTGCAAGATTTTCAACCAAAACATGGTCCTTTATCTAGTTTACCTGGATGTGATGCCTTAGCTATTCAAGCAGCTGTGGTAAGGAATGCTATTTTCTCATACATTCATAAAATAAAGCTCCTTTCTAATCAATTATGGCATTTATCTTAAGGGCACAAATTATTTATTTCTTATCTAATTTCAAATACAGAATATGTCAAAAAAGAATTTTATTTATAATGAAATATTGTAATTTTGTCAAATAGCAGGACAAAAAAAAATATTATAGTGAACAGTTTACAACATTATATGAAAACCTTAAAAAAATTAAGCTACCTGGAATTTATTAATGAACTTAATAGCCTCTTATTTTATGATTAGTATAAATTTTCAATAAAAAGCTTTGATATAGAAAAAGGAATGAAAATTAAATAATCTTAAAAGTAGTATTTTAGAATTTTTATTTCAATTATAAAACATAAATAGAAGAAAATTTAAAGCAAATATAAATACAAAATAAAGAGTGAAATGTCTTAATGCATTTATGATTCATTCTCACATATACATACACACAAATATTTATTCAAATTTCTGCAGTCCAAAAAACAATTAGTAAATTTATTAATTTATTCAATAGAAGTATTCTTTTGTAAGCAACCAATTAAGAAATCTAAAAAAATTTATCTTCCTTAAATGCAATTTTTTAAATTTCTTATAACAGGTAACATATCATTGAAATCTTTTAAAAATGGAAAGGTAATGATAGTACTAAAAATTTTAATTTGTTATCCTTTAATTGTTTATTATTACAAACAAGATTTGTGGATTTTTTTAATAGTATATATTCAAAGTTACTGTTTGAATTCAAATCTCCCTTCCTTAAAAAAAGATACTCTTCATTCAATTTATTACATATGCATAGTTAAGATAATTATTACTTTAATCAGTTGTGATGCTTTTAATATGATTTTGAATTTTCAGATTATAATTCCTTTTATTCGTGAATAATAACCTTTATTTAATTATTTTTCTTTGATTTACAGAAAAAGTTAGACAGTTTTCTTTCAGCACCTGATTCTTTAACAATACCGCAAAGCATACTTCTCCTTTCTGCATCTCTGAGGTAACTTTAAAGAAAAAATTCAATTTTGTCTTGTAATTGTTCCCTATTAGAAAAAACAAGTATTTTAACTTATTGTCTATGTTTTTATAAATATAATTTCAGGCAAACATTAAGAAAACGCTCTATGGAGTTATTATGTAATGCATATACACAGATTTATGAAGCTGTAAATATGCCTAGCAATAATTACATGGAGCCTCAACTGCTACTCCCTAGGACTCCAGAACAAGTGAGAACTTTGCTTCTGTGAAAGATATATCACAGATAGTTTTACACAACTAAATAAGGGGTTGCAGATATTATCAGGGTTAATGAGTGATATTCACTGTTAAATGGTTGCATAGATTCCATTATATTACTGTATGTGTATAGTTTTATACAATCTCTGAAGCTTTTGCAGTGAAAATATTTTTTATCCAATATTTCTGTGTAATAGATATATGTTACCATTTAGTAATGATATGAAATTGATTTATATATATCTAATAAATTATTTATATTCTTCATTTGTTAATTAATAGTCATTTATTTTTGTATTGTTGTTGAGTTATTTCAAATAAATCATTTTATTTATTATGACCATTTAAACAAAGGTGAAATATTGTTATGATTGAAAGTTGCTTATTTATCTAAATGAAATTAAACATTTTACTGAGTTACTAATCATCAATGACTAAAATTCATTGCCAGCTTCAGACTAAAAAAATTGATTAATTCTTCATTCAATATTGTTTTAAATTAGAAAATATTTGAAATCTTTTACTAAATAGAAGCAGGGTTGTCTTATTCATTTAGTTATGACCAAGTATTAACTCTGATCTAAGACCCTAAAAAGTTAATATAATGATTTTATTTTGAGTTTTATGCCAAAAACTGTGTTTAATTAAACTTTAAATATATTAAAAGTAAAAGTATGATTATGATGTGTAATTAGGCAGTAACTTGAAGTAGATTTTGTTTTACTTATTTAGCTTCTCATTAAAGCAATCTATGGTGAATGATTGATATAAGTATTTTATTGATAAAATATACCATAATATTGTCATTTTTAGGGGTGGAATATTTAAAAAATACTGATCAAACCAAAATTATTATTGACTTGCCATAAATAAATGTCATAAAATATTTAAAAATTGGCAAACATATAATTAAATAAAATCAATCGGTCAATGATATAAAAATTTTAATATGTCTTATTAAATTTTTTATATTATATATATATATATATATATATATATATATATATATATATATACTTGAATATTACTTTTCTTATTTTATGAATGCATATTGTGTGAATTAAATAAACATTTATAAAAAGTTAAGCAGAATGTTAAGTGACTACATTCATAGTTCTTTTTTCTTTATTATATATTTAGCATCAAATAAATTTATTAAAAAAAGAACTTAAAAAATCTTTTTAATATATTTGTTTTTACTATGTATAAATTGAGAGTTAGCAGAAACTAACTTACAAAATTCAATTTTGTAGCAAGGTGATTAGCAATATTCTTAGGCTTTAATAAGAAAACAAGTATTTATTTTATCTTCATTTTATTATAAGATAAGTATTTTTATTGGGCCATTAGCTCTCCAGTTAATATTACCCTGGATATTCAATGTTAAGATAAATCTATTAAGATTTAAATAACTTTAATTTTGCAAATCTAATTAATTTCACTGATTTTAATATTTTATAAAAATTTTGCCTCTAAAATAATGTTGTACAACATTATTAAGACGTCTTTAGAAATTAAAAAGATGTCTTTTTAATTTTCTAAAATGGTGCATTTAAAAGATATCAAAAAATTTATTATTTATTCAGTTATCCTCATAACTTTTCAATTGATGCTAGAAAAAGAGATATTATTCACTCATAAATTATTATTAATTTTTGTCACAAATGTTTCAATGAAAATAGAAAATCTCATTTTCTGATTTGGATCATTTTATATTTTTGAAAAAATTTAAGCTAGAAAACTTGTTTATTGCCTGCTTAGTATATTAATAGATAACAACTATTTAATATATTAATTCTATTTAATATTTATTACAAATAATATTTAAAAAATGTATCTGTGTTGATTTTACAGGCCAGATTATTTGAGCTAGCTATCAAACTTTTCCAATATATATGCTTTAAAAGGTAAAAATTTGTATCTTTAATATGAATTGTTAACAATTTTTAATTATTTAGGAATTAGATGATGTTATGGTATTTTTCCGGGATAACTTTCAAAAACATTACAACACAAACATAATTTTCACATTATTTTAAATTTCAAAATATAAATTATTTTTTCAGTGATACTAATGTTTTTATCATACAATTTTATTTTTAATTATTAAAAATTTATTTTAAACATATTTTTCAATAATATATTTTATTGTTGAAACTCAAAATAAATCTTCCATATCCCCTCTCTGTTAGTACTAAAATTTAATCTTATCTTTGTTTTCATTGTGGATGATCAAATTATAAATATGCTGTATATGTTTTCATGTTGAGTAAGTTTTTAACGGTAGAATTTAAAGCATGGTTTTAATATAATTTTCAGAATTTGTTGTATTTGCAACTAAGGTTTAGTTCCAAGATTGAGTAAACATTAAAAATATTTTAAAGTTCATTCATTTTTAAACACTGTTGCTATTTTCAGCGATTTAATTATATATAAGAAGATAAGGCAAAAAATTAGGAGAATGTTTAGTGTAATGAATAGTATCATTCTTGGCTTCTAAAACAGTATAGTGTGTATGTTTTAGACTTTTCCACATTGCATAAATATAAAAAATATTTTATATCCTACAAGCACCCACTGTTGTCTATGTGGATTTCTTTTCATAATAATCGACTGTTTGAAATCTGCATATTCACAAGGTAACGTGATATAAGTCACACAACGCTTCCTTCCCCCTCAAACATACACATACACTGATTTTTTTTCTTTCACCTATATATATATATATATATATATATATATATATATATAT
>JAOUZG010019144.1:1740509-1758087 GCA_026289955.1 Argiope argentata
TTCGAGTTCGAATATTTTGTTGGTTTCAATACTTAATCTTTATATATTCTACAAATATATGAGGGTAAAAAACAATATCAAATCAATAGGCAAGTCGTAACAGACTCTCCGACCCGCCTGAAGGCACACGGATTTAAACCACGGGGGCTGAGTGACCGGACCGTCGTAACAGCAACATTAGCGGGAATTGGGGCTGAGTCTTAGAAGCCCTCACCGGCCACGGTACAGCCCTTCCAGTAGGAAGTACGTCCCGAAATCAATGGGAAGAGCCTACCCCCATCAGTTAGTGCACACTCCAGGTTGAGGGGGGTCCCTTGGGGGGATAAATCAATAGGCAAACAATTCACCAGCCATGTCGACATGCTCACCTACAGGATTCAAACAAACAAATAATAAATCACCTCTATACAACACACTAAATTACAATACATTTCAAACATTAAAACACATAAAAGTATAATCCCAGATTAAAAAAAGAAATAATGATTGGTTGATGGCTTAAAAAAAGCAAAAAATGAAAGTATTCATCTGTTATTTTAAGCTGCAAATAGGTGCAATTACACTAATAAATTAACTGCACAGTGACTTCGCGTGCCTCCCATCATTCTTCATAATTATAGTTAATTATCTCTAATCTATTACTTTTCATACACACCGTATCTTTTCTTTGCTAACTGACTTATTTTTTATCAGTATGCTGCAAATTACGCGTGCCGGTAATTATTGCACTTAAGAAATAAATAATCTTATTTAATTAAAGCCCACTTATTTTAAATATATTTGGAAATAATTTCAGCAAACACACAATTTTTTTTCTTTTCTTTTCTCCTATAACAAAATGATTAGTAATTTCTTTCTTTTTTAAAAATTTTTGTGTCAACACTGTGGGTAAACAGAGGATACGAAAAAGCTAAAATAAAGTTAAAGAATGCATTTATATGGTTTTTAGGTACTTTCTGGCACATGAAGAGAAAGTTATAATATTGATTAATCGACAATCAATGGGTTGGTTATTAAAGAAAAGAACTTGCAATATTTTTCCAAGAAACTTATCCGTAAAAATTTTCAGACAAGGCAGACAAGACATCTGCCTTAGATAACTGGATTTAATATAGGCCGCAAGTACAATTAAAAAGATTAAAATGAAATCTGGTATGCCTATTTCAGTGTATCATGTCGGAACATCATTTCTTGAACTACCAAGCACCACGTGCTCGTGCAAGTTAAATTATATTTTAATTCATTTTAAGGGTTTCATTGAATGAGTCACTTTAGTATAGCAAACGACCATGAAAAACTTTGTTTCGTATTTATTGTTTTAAAAAAATATCACATTTTCTATTTATTTCATTACATATAATCGCGTGCCCAAAATGACATTTTTCTAGGTTTTATTTTCTAGGTAGTAATTAACTTATTTTTTTAAATCAGATCTTTTGTAAATAGGATGGCATCAAGTTTTTAAACGCTTTTTTTGAGACACACTTTGTGATATTAAAATTTTAATTTTTCGCCTTCGTATTTTTGGTGAGGCACAAACCTCATTCCCAAATCAATATCATGTTCTGACACGATAAAAAAATTTTTTAGCATAGTTTCCAAATAAGTTTGTAAAATATGAAAAGTTTAATGAAAAAAAAATGTTTAAATAAAATGGATTATTGTAAAATAATAAAATAAAATCAGCATTTTACCCAATATAATAAGTAAGAATCCTAACCTTTTTCATTAAATTCATTTAGTTATTTTACTTATCATAAGCATATTGTGTACAAATGTAGATGTTGCGCAAATCCTGATTTATAAAAAAATTAATAAATACAATCATATAAATTTTCGCAAAACTAATAACATAAAAAATGAATTTTTAAAATAAATAATTAATTTGCTTATTAAAAACCGCTGAATTGTAAAATTGAACTAACCAAAGTATTAAAGAAAAAAGAACCGTAATGATGTTTACTGGTTAGAGCAGTAAAATGCCTTAATTCGCAACAAGATCTTATGACCTCAAAACAAACATTGGATCCATTTAATATTTTAAAACTGTTTTGAGTATTTATTTATTAACTAGCCGCCTTTGGCGACCAGTCGGTTCGCCAGTATTAATGCTCGCTAAAATTTTCATATAATATTTTATGTCGCTGTGTCTCATAAAAGGTTTTTCACCAAAATATTTTTAAACTAAACAAATTTTGATAATCATATAATTTATTTATAGTATTATTGAGTATTATTTTCTTCAGATGTTCTGTTCATTGTACTACTCATCTTTCTCTTTCTATCCGTGCAATGATTGTTCCGGAATCGATATTTTACTTAATTGGTGGAGGGAAAGGTCTAAAATTCTACGTTTTTATAGAATAATGAGATTCAAAATTTCATAAATGTAAACACACTAAACAAATAAAGACACAATTGGTTTTCAAGAGATGCGAAAGTTTGAAAACAGCTTGGAAAATGCCGCGCACAAAGGAAATAATGGTGACACACATATACACACTCTTTTCTTTTCTTTCTTTTTCTATCCTTTTTTTCTTCACTACTTTTCTTCCTGCAAAACCTTTTTTCCCTTTGTTATTCATTTTTTTCTTCCCTGTCCAGACTTTATTTTGAGCAGACATAGATTAAGTATCCATACAGACTAATAATAAAAGCAACTATTTTCTTTCTTTTTTAAACATCCCGTTATCTATAAAGGAAAACCAACTGACTTCGCGTATTTCTTTCTAAACAAATCATAATTTATTACTTCCTGCTATCTTACTCAGTTGGTGTGGGGGAAGGAAATGAGAAATTTTGGCGGGAAAATAAGAAAAGTGTCGTTTTAACTATCTTCCTCGCAGTTTTTTCATTTTTTCTCTCCATAAGAACTATCCTCGTGTCTTAACGAAAATATTAAAAAAAATTAGCCTAATCGGTCGAGCCGTTCTCTAGTTTTGCGCTTAGCAACGCATTTCGAGATCCATTTTTATTAATATAGATATTGTAGATGAAGTTAGCATAGATAAACCGTGTGTTAACTAAAGTCAAAGATAACATTAGCTAATCTCAACTCGAGACTTCATTCAAGGCAATAAACCCCAAATCCTTTCTTATTCACAAGAAGAAATGAGTCGAATCTTCCAAATTCAGAGAGTTACAGAAATTATAAGAACGTTCTAGAACAAATGAGAAACTATGAAAAGTAAGTCAATAATAAAACAATTTTTAGGTACCCTGCCTGCAGTCAGATACGAACATGAAAATTATCGCTTTCATTTCATAGCATTCTACTCTGAGCCAATCAGTTCATCCGCGCCAAGTTAGAATAATTCGTTACAATTTACATCATAAAATCATTCAATTATATACATTAAATAAATTTCTTATACATTAACACCTTTGGTAAGAACTTTCGAATATCTTTTTTCCTTTCCAATAATTCTTAAATTCTAATGAAGGACATTTGGAATAATTGTATTTCCGGTTGCTTGAGATTAAATGAAATTCCTGTGACACCTTTTTATTTCCTTGGCCCTATCCGATACATTAGCAATTTCTGAGGCACTTACTCAGCTCGGAAACAACTGGAAATTGAATATCGATCGGTAAATTGATGCTCTCTAATTAGTTAAGAACTCTTTTAAACCCACTCTTTTGGATACTCTCATCTGTAAGTTTCAACATATTAGTTTCCAAGAGAACATAGATTAGATTAGATTATATATATATAAGGTTAAAAGGAAATCTGCAATGAATATTTCAATGTATCACGTCAGAACATCATTTCTTGAACGGCCAAGCACCACGTGCTCGTGCAAGTTAAATTATATTTTTATTCATTTTGATTGTTTCATTGATTGAGTCACTTTAGAATTGCAAAAGATCCAAAAAAAAACTTTGTCTCGCATTTATAGTTAAAAAAATATATAACAATTCCTATTTATTTCATTTCATATAATCACGTGCTCAAAATGCCATTTTTCTAGGTTTTGTTTGCTGTAGTTATTAACTTGTTTTTTTTTTAATCAGGGCTTTGGTAAATGCAATGGCAATGCGTTATTAAAAGCTGATTTTTTGAAATGCTCGTGCAGATGAGAAAATTTCAATTTTTCGCCTTCGGAAATCCTTATTCCCAAAATAATATCTTGTTCTGACATGATAAAAAATAATGGTTTGAATTTTTGGAAATTTCATCCGAGTAACATGCCATTTTATTTTCAAGTGAAAAAGATTAATTACAATGGCATAAATTTCTTTATAAATCAGGAACCTTTTGTAAATATATGTGTCTTTGTGTGTGTGAGAGAGACAGAGAGGGAGGGAGAGCGTGTGCATGTATGTGATGGTATATAAAAATAATTTTAAACTCAACTAATTTCCTAATTTTTATCCTGATTTAACGTTATTAACTTCAATCTAAAATGTTCTGTTATTTCCTGAGTCAATTCAAGATCCGCTTTTTATTCAATAATTTTTATCATGTGGCCTAGAAAATTAATGACTTTGTATTTTCACACATTCCAAGCAAAGGAATAAAAGTTCCTAATGCTTTAAAGATACCTAAAGAAAGATAACTAAAGCTCTCTTAGATAGAACGTAATACCCACATCCATGCCTAATACTTAAATTCCCCTTTAAAGATACCTAAAATTATTTTGCCTAAGTCTCCACGTGGCAAAGAAATTTTTCTATCACAGTCTCTAAGTAAAATCACTGAAGGGTCAAACACCGACTCTTTTTTTCTAGTGTCGCGATGTAGACTGACTTATCTCATCGATTTTTCAAGATACAAATTATGCCTCCCAACAAGAAATAAATTGAAGTTAAAATTTGCAGAAGCTCCATCATTTCAGCCATGTACTGATGTAGTGTGTGTATGTGTGTGTGTGATATTTTAAACTCTTAATTTTAATCCTAATTAATTTCCAAAGCTCCATTTCAATTCCGCCCATAGTAATATCAATTCTAAAATATTCTTTTATTCCCTGATCCATTCCATTTGTCTTAGTTAATTAATTCAACAGAAGCTTAGTAAAATTGCTGTGAATCAGCTAAAAGACGAGATTCCCACTCTCTGTGCAAGAGGATGAAAATTGCTGACCTAAACAAAATACCTTTAAAAAGATCCCTGTGTTTCCCTTGCCTCTTATGCGTGTGTCATGAAAATCCCCATCGAAATCTGATTTTGTAATCTCTCTAAAAATATTTTCCCCATCAACATTTTACGGTATTTAAGTCCAGGGATAATGTTTTCCCGCCCTTCCTTATGCTACTGCTTTTCTGCCGCGCTGTAAGCGGCCGCACCTTATCCGTCTGCTTGTACATAATGCCTGCTTCTCATGATGGAATAAAACGAACTTAAAAATTCAACCTGCCTACTCCATGACTTTGCTATCTGCTTTCATCAAATAATTTAAATGTTTTACATTATATACAAATATATTACATAATTTTGGCGTGAGCAAAAAGAAGAGACTTTAATTTAACTTCAATTTCTTTAAACTCAAGAGACATACATTTTAAAAGAGACGGAATGTAGGCCGCATTCGTTTGCACCAGAGCACAAGAAAAAGAGAGTTTGAAAGGGATTTCTTTGACACAGGAAAGGGAATCTTATCTTTAAAAGAATGCCCTAAGCATTGGGGATTTTTATCCCTTTACTCATGGCATGGGAAATTCCAAATTCAGCTGCCTTTTAGAGCGCATGTTAGAGTTAATTAAATTAAAAAGTGAGAATTTGGATCCTTAAATAAGATAACATTTTAGATGTAACACGGGATAATTAAAACTAAAAAGAATTTTATCCATTAACAAAGCGAACAAAAAAGAGATATTACGATATAAAGAAGTAAGTTTGAAGATAGATGTATCTGACATTCATCTATCTGTTGTTGTTGTTGTTACTTATTGTTGTAATGCTGTTACTACTGGCGATGAACAAGCCCCCCGCTGATACAGCAGTAGATATAACCCGAAGCTAAGTATCTCTTGCTTCAAGTAGTGCCAACTAGGATTAAGAGTACGACTTAGATACACTTTTTTGCAGGGGTGTATAGGTGTATAGTGAGGTGTATAGTCATACACCTCAAAGATAGCACACAGAAGAACAACCATGCTCAAACCTGGACTCCCAGAACACGAGGAAGACGCGCTACCTCTGTGCCAGAAAGCCGGCATTCATCTATCTTCTGCATTTAATGATGATGATCTTGTGTTCACTTTAAACAGATAGGGTGGTGCAGTAACTTCTGAGGGTATGGACCCCCTGAGCACCAGAGGGTGAAAGTATGATTTCTATCTCACATGAAGATGACACACAATTATCACATTCGCTTGAACAGCCCCTTTTTACAGGGGGGGGGGGGGGGGGGCCCATTCTCATACCCCACAGATAGAATACAGGAGAGCAACCATGCCCTGAAGAACACAGAAGAACAACCTGCACAGAACTCAAACCCGGGACGTCCAGATCACGAGGAAGACGTGTTACCTCTGCGCCAAGACGCCGGCTCTATGTTTAATACAGGTATGATATTACGGGAATGGTTTACATATTGAACATAAATTGTGTGTGAAAATTAAAGAAATGCGTTTTTAACGTCATAATTTGACTGCACTAAGACATGAAGGCAGCATCAAGGACTTGAACCAGCTGATCACCAAAAGTGGGTAGTTTTAAATAAATGCATTCCATATTAATAGTTAGACGTTCAAAAAAAATTCTGAGAGAACAACTTATTCGTTAATGACGGCTGGCACATTTATAAATAAGATTAAAATGAAATCGAGGGCGATTTCAAAACTCTTGATTGTTTGCATCTTATTTGATGCTGAAACAACTCTCTTAAACGAATCGTTATTTTCCGTACTGAATCAAAATGTATCATTTCTAAATATTCGAAAATTCTGTTTCCGATGAATAATTTATTTGTGTAATATGCATTCTATTTAATCCTTTTTTCGAGAAACGGTACATAATAACTATTATATTCTAAAATAACTTTCAAAAGGCAAATGTGATTTCGAAATGAAATTCGGTGGAATGATTTAGAAAAGTTCTATGTCATTGACGTCATCAGCGATAAGAGACTTTAATTTCAACGAACTTTTACTTCCAACGAAATTCATCAACTCCGCAAATCTCTTTGAGATGTAAATCAATTCGATTTATTTTCGAACAACATTTAAATATTTTTTTTTTCGAATTCTCGCTCAACCAAATGTGGGTAGTTTCAAAGATATAAACAAATTTATAATTTAAAAGAAACAGTTTCTACTCTCTCTTATGCCTAGTGTAGAGAAAGTATAGCAATTAACAAAATATTCCAACTCGAGATTTTGTAAAATTTATACTTTAGAATGTACTTTTTGTTTCTTCATTTACAAAATTTACGAAGGGAACACATTGTAACAATAAAAAAAGAATTTGGAAATGAAAATCTCAAAGAAGGAAAAAGTTAGAAAGAGGTAGTTGGCAACACAGCTGAGACTGGAAAATCCCCGTTTCAGAAACAAAACTGAAACTAAAATTAAAGAATTTGAATTCAAGTGATTGGAAAATAATTAATTTTAAAGTGCTAATAACTAGATTTTTTTACAAACTAGCCGCCTATGGCAACTAACTAGTTAGTCAATCCCAATGCTCGTTAAAATTTTAATAATGAAATATTTTATGTGATGCCTATTTTAATAGCTTCTTCATCAAAATATTTTAAAGCTTCAAATTTTGACAACCATATAAGTCATCATAAAAGCCTTCAGCCATAAAGTAATATGTATCTCTCTAATTTACTGTTAGCTCTCGTAGAATTTATGCCTTAAAGTAAAATTGGAATGATTGAACTGAAATTAATTTTTCATTTTTTTACTGAAACAAAACATTAATATGAGTTATTACTTTTTTAATATGAGCACTGAAAACAATGTCGCTGATCATTTAAACCTTATGAGCACTAAAGAATATCTTTTTTAAATTTATGTAATACCTCAAGAATTTGCCAACAAAATTTTCTCAGATTCCTCATTAACAGATCGATTAATTAACAATGTTTATTTTTAAATGCATCATACAGCAAATTAATAAATAGAATCGTTTAAAATAGTTGAAAACATGTTAAGCGTAACCTTGTTAGCATGAGTAAAAAACTGAAACCTTACTCATTTGGCGGTGAAAAAATGAAAAGATTTTTTGACGGGGAAGTTATTTTTTGATTAATAATTAAAATTCTAATCAAAAATCCAAATAAAAGCTCCAGGATGCACATTCCTGACCTCCAAAGGATACATGTACCAAATTTGGTTGCTGTGGGTCAAACGGTCTGGGATGTACAGCGCCAACACACACACACACATTGAGCTTTATTATAAGTATATATATTGTATTGACATCTCTTAATTCAATTTAAATCCTAATTAATATCTTAGATTTTATCTTATTTTATCTCATATTATTTTATTGTAGAATTTCCTCTTATTTAATGAGTCTATATCCACTTTTTATTTAATTATTTATAACCAACGCTCTAAAGGTCTGCCTGCCAGTATGGAACCTCCCAGTACAACTTATGCTAATGGCATTTGCGTATAAATATAAATATATAATCGCTATTTTTAATATTAATAAAGAAGATATTGTGTATGTGTATGTTAAATAATTCCGGTGTAAACTCACTATATGGCTTCATTTCTTCCATTTGTATAATCTTTGAAATGAAAACAAAATGATTTTAAATAGTTAGAAAAGAGTCATGATTTTTCTTTAAAAAAATGCAAGACAAAAAATGAAAAACTCGGTGTTTTATTAATTACATCAACATAGATTTATTAGTTTTTGACATTAAAATCAATTTTTCATTTCCGTTGTGTGTGTGTCACTCAGCATTACATTTTATAGTATTCAGATCATTGTGCACAGAGTAAGAATCAGCTGTACTTACGTATTATACTGTCTTCGCCAACGGTTTAGTAACTCATTGGTGACGGATTTAAATTTGGCGATACAGATCTACAGATTACACCATTGCTGGAATTGCCATGATTGGCGGTTTAGCAACTCATTGGTGACTACTTCAAATTTGGCGATAAAGATGGACGGTATAATACATAAGTATATTAAATGCATAATAATAATATTCCCTAAAATTCTTATTAAATACTCATTTAAACTGTCTGTAATAACGTAAAATTAACTTTCTTATCATTTTTTGTATTTGTAATATTTTTTCTGATCCAATTTAATTTGAATTCCTTCTCTTTTAAAAAGCTTACAAAAGTAACCCTGAAATTATTTTATTGAACAAAAAATAGGTACGATGAGTAATATATAAAAAATTATCGTCTAGTCTGGATTATTTCATTTCTTTATCTTTCAAATATGAAAAATGCCATGTTTTAGATTCTTAATAGAATATATCTTACAAAATAAACTATTTAGACTCGTAGTTTGCTGATAAAGAAGTCCCAGAATATGTTAGTAAATAATTAATGTTTGAAGCATCTTTTTTCATTTATAATGCATGGCAACAGCAGAGTAAGCAATCTGTACCATTTTTTTCTGAATTACTTATTTAATAAAAGGAATTGCACCAAACAAATAATGAATTTTTTATGGCAATTCTTTGACTAGGCGCATTTTTCTTAAAACTCTACTTCATTAATAAAAAAAAGTTCTTTGGTTAAATGCATTTTTTAATTCAACCACCTTAGTAAAAATATAGCATTTTTTATCATTATTTTTTTTACCAAAAAAATAAATTATCTTTTTCTAGTTTTTAATTTTGACGATCCATCTTGTGAAATGAAATGATTTAATGGAATATTATTAATGACTACTTGATATGGCTCTTTTCTTTTTCTAAATTTTAGCGAAAAAGTTGAACGACATTTAATTAAACGTCATGTTAAAAAATACTACACAGGCTTTTTTTTTTCAGATTTTATTTCTGAGTCCCAACGCAAGATCATAACAAAAAAGAAGCAGCGGCTTTAAAAAATCATTTGTTTTTGATGTCGTTCAGAGGAATCGAAATTTGGAGGAAAAATTAATATCTTGGAACATTTTGCTGCGTTCGACTTCTGCTTTTTATTGCTTTGTAGAGATTTATTTCTACATTCATTCATTCATTCTTTTTATCGAAATATGATATTCTAGCAAAGTAATATCTTTCTTAAATACGAACGTCGCTCAGAATTTTTTTTTATATCGGATTTTCTCTTGCGATTCGATCCCTTTTTGTTCTTTATTATTTTTATTATTCGAATTAAAAGGATGGGGAGAAGATATTACTTTCGTTTCCGATATTTCTGCTGATTCGCCATTTTTTCTCCTTTTTCCTTACCTTTCTGCTTTCAATAAATGCAATCGTTGTCTGCATTAACCAAACGTTTTCGCAAGAAATAGTCTTAGCTCTGAATTACTGATGGTTTCATTATAGGTTCAGTGGCGAATATGCAATTAGCTCTCACGTTACATGCGGCTTACTTAATGAATTATTAATGAGTGAGTTGTTTTTCCAAAACCTTCTCTACTCGTGTTTGAAATGACGCCTTGGCATTGATAAACCTTTCTGCCAATCAGTACGAATTTAGTTCCTAGAAATGTCGGGATTGTCAAAAATATTACTTCATTCATATTTATTAATTGGCAAATCAGCCATAACCTGTCAGATATCGTATCTGAAAGTTACATTTTGATACTTTATCTCAGCTATCTACAGGTAGGATTTTATATTTCTTTAAGGTTCGTCTATTAAATAAAATTGAATTAATTAAAAATTTAACACAAAAAAGTTACATGGAGAAGTTTTTTTAAACATTCTCTTGTAGAGAAACAACCTTACTACAAAAAAAAAACTAAAACAATTTCTGAAGACTGATAAATAATGTAAATCATAATAAAATCCTGATAAAAAATTAACAAGCATGACATTTTTACTTATATTGTTTGTTAACCTTTCTGTTTTAATCAACTCTAACTTTTTCCTTGTTTCATTAAATTCTGGAATCCATATTGAACTAAACGATTTCAAATTCTTCAATTTCTAATTAATCGACTTGAGACACGTACAGTTTACCAAATGAAGTCACATGCAAATCGTGTTGATCATTGGCGTGTCCAACATATTATGTCGCGTGCCATTGGTTTGCCATCCCTGGTCTATATTAACTTCAAATCAATCTTTTAACATTTGTTTAGTTTATATCACACCTTTCAACTAGATTACCAAGCTATTTAATTCTTATGGACTTTTCATCAAGTTATTAGAAGATTTTTTTCCTTCTTAACACTTTGGTGACCGGCAATTTTACACAGAAACTATGTCATGTTACCGGCTACTTTTTTGTAATTGAATATGAAAGTAAAACGTTCTAAAAAAAACTCCAATGAATTTTGTTGAACTGGAACATCAAAAAGATCTTCGCCGATACGTTCCGTCATGGTTGAAATTTTTGAAATTTTACTAAAATTCTAATAAAAATGTAAATACTAGGAAAAGTAATTTTTCTGTTATAGAGCGGACAAGACTAAACACGATACGCCAAGTTTTTGCAATGTTCTATATCGCCCTCGGTGTTATAAATTGAAACAGATAATGCAAGTGCAATGACGAGTTAACTCGTCACCGATCAACAACGTTTGGGCATGAAAAGACGAGTTAACTCGTCACCGGTC
This sequence comes from Argiope argentata, assembly GCA_026289955.1. Lineage (NCBI taxonomy): Eukaryota > Metazoa > Arthropoda > Arachnida > Araneae > Araneidae > Argiope > Argiope argentata. Next base: position 1,752,166 of record JAOUZG010019144.1, read on the forward strand.
AGCAAAGTGTTAAGAAACTATGTAACACCAATATATCTGTATAAGAATTGCATTTTGCTGACTTAATTCACGTTTTTAAGGAACTCCTATCGCTAAATTTCTTCTTTTTATTTTCACCTTTTAAAGAGTTACACAATATAACAAAAATAAAAATACTTTATATAAAACTATATAAGGTATTTATATATCTTATTAAAAACTGTCTTATATAAAACTATATAAGTACAAGTTTTTATATTTTACATAAAACAGCACGCTAGTTAGTCAAGATCCAGGTATCACATCCTGTAGCATAATATTGTGCGATATTTTATGATATTAAATAATATTCCACAATATTATACAATATTGCGAATATTGATCAATATTGTACAACATCTGTGTGCTACTAGGGGAAGAACATCTTCAAGACTTCCTTGTTAATATCTATTCTTAAAGGTGTAAATGAATGGAATATAAATCGGTGATAATGATTAAAAAAATTTATTCGATTTTCCTTCTTGCTGTCTTGGATTCTGCAGATAGCTCGATTGTCTTTTCAAAAAAATGAAAGAAATGCCCGCTGAGTTAGAAAGAAAAAGACCAATTGAAGTGTCTCGATGGAGAGGGCATATGATTTTTCCCCCGCGATGATTGTTCTTCTTAACTAAAACAGCAAACTCGATTTTGAACCTCAAGTATTGATTAACAAAGTGATGACCCCAGAATCATTGCGGTTGCATTTTCTTCAAATTTTTACGAAACTGATAGCTTGTATATCAGGGTTTGTTTGTTTGTTATCCGATTGTTTGTCTCCGATTATATTTTGATTTCTACATTTTATGTTTCCCTGTTTCATTTCGCATTGTTCTCAATTACTCAGCATATCTTTTACCATTTACCCGCAATATTCATATCAATGATGTTTCATAAAAAATAATGTATTTAAGTGCTTTTAGTGTCTTTTTATTTTAATGGTGTTCTTGGCTCCAAATTTCATTAGGTTTCGCCAAATAAGTAATGAGAAAATTTTAAGACTTCAAAGCAAATTTTTTAAAAAACTTTAATAATTCAATTACAGATTTAAACGTCAACGTCTATAATGTATGCATGGGTCCTGATCGCAAATTCTACAGTATCATATCAAAAATTCTAATATAACATTTTACAAACTTTTACCGATAATTTTACTCAATAGACCCTTTATTTAATAAAAATAACTTCAAAACATTTATGAGGACACAGTCGATATTTTTTTAAAAAAGAAAAAAGATGCAAATGATAATAATTGATGGTTATTTTTAAATGTCAATGAGATTATTTCAAATTTTGTGATTAATTCCTACGTTAATTCGACAGAAAAAAATTATAAAGTTTTCTAGAAACTAATCATTGAGCTTAGATTCACCATACTTCAAAAAATATTATTACAATGAACAGAAATAATCTAATTATATAAAGATAATTAATCGTCTTTATGTTTTTAATACAAAATCTACAATTTCATATTGATGAGATCCATCAGATATGGTTTTTAAGAGTAGCAAAAATTGTCACTTTCCAAAGTCTAAAGTTTATTAAAATAAAATGTAATTAAAAATTAAGCCAGTTTTTGGTAATTTCCATTTATATTATCACAAAAAAATACTGTCTTAAAACTAAAAAAGATTCCTTTTAATAATTGTCTCATTTCCTATAATTTCCCCAAAATTTTTAATATTTTTTAAAAAAATTATATAGAGTTTAATTTCTAACTATATTTTTATTTTTGTGATTAAATTCGAATGAATTTCTTCCGATCATCAAGCCCTTCAATCGCAATGAAATTCAAATGTGTAATGAAATAAAATCAAAAATAATCTTATACATATATACAAATCCAGTTATTTCGTTTCGTATTATTCCAACGCTAACTTAAACGATAAGCGTTTAAATACCTTAAAGCTATACTTCTTATCTTCTTGTGTACAGCCGACCACCCCGTCACCACTGAACATAGCAATAACTGAGCTATATTGTCTTAAATTAAAACTAAAAAGACTAAAACTTTCCTTCTTAACACTTTGCATTCCGGAAAATAATTAGATGCAAAATTATTCTCCTAATATAAAAATAAATATACATCATTCTTTTAAGTCAAATTTCTTTGAAAAATTAATCTGCATCTCTTAACCATTGTGTAGGCGTTTTTAACAATTAAATTTGAAAAATAAATAAATAAAACGTCAAAATGATGGACAATCTTGAATGGCGAGTCAGAGGCACCATCGGAGTGCGAAGGGTTAATTATACCAATTTAATTTCCATAGAATTGTTTTTTTCTAATTTCAACTATTTATTAAAATATAATTCGGTGCAAAATTGGTAAAAATGTTTGAAATATTTTGTGGAAATTCAAAATAATTTTATTATTTCATCAAACAATTCAGTTGATTACTTATGCCTAGTCCTATAGTAATTCCACTTTAATCATTTCATATTAAACCTTTTTATGAATATTAAAAAGGTTAAAAGGTTAATTAAAATTAAAAGTTGTTTTCTGTGAATTTTAACGCCAAAGTAGGTTTTTTCATTTCCGGCTTTATATTGTAACTAGCCGTAACCGCACGGCGTTACCCGTGGCATTGCATCCAAGAAGAAAAAAATAGCTTTAAACTTAAGTTTAGCCTCCATCCGATATGATAAGGGCATATTAGGCAACGTCAAACAAACATAAAAATATAATTAGGAAATATCAAAAATAGCTACAAAACAGTTTTTATATTACACATTCAGAAATATTTAGACTGTTAAAGAGGTAAAAATATGATATGTCCGTAGAGAAAACACAGACAATCATTTCGCTCCTCAGGAGATTCATTTTGTCTCCGCAATTCAGTTGCAGTGCGATTTAAAAAACAAGGTTAATTTCGCTCATCAAAAGACTCTCCTTCCCAAAGTGTGGTCATTATTTCTCTGATATTCGGTTACCGAACGTTTCTTTCCTCTTCCGGCCAAGGTTAAATTTTCTTTCTTTTTTTTGGGGGGGGGGCATAGTGAGTTTTAAATCGCTGCTTAAAACCAGATGCATCGCATTTGCATACCACAGCTCTTGCTATTTGCATATGCGTGGATAAGTGTAAAGTTAGAATTCACAATCATAAAACTCCTTTTTTTATTTTGATATGACTTTAATATGCTAAAACTTTACCCAATAAATGCTATACAAAATGGTATAAATATCTCTAATATCCGTTAACTATATTTTGAGTTTGGCCGGGATGGCCTGGTTGGTAGAGCGATGGACTCGTACTCTTTAGGTTACGGGTTCAAAGCTCACCGGCCAAAAGATTCCCCGAGTGTGTGGCGATTGGCGCTCGTTAAATCTGTACGTGGTCCCAAAGTCCTCCATGTCGAGAGTAATACCATTGGGGGTACTGGGTCAGAGGTGATCGTTCTCTGTTCCAGGTCTAAATTAGGATCTGAGATGTATGAATGAATTTGCATGAGTGTAGTCCGCCCCCTAAAAAGGGTTGTGACGTGTGTGTAGCTAAGTCGTACTCTTCGCCCTAGATGGCGCTACTTGTAAAACAAGAGACGTATATCATGTATCAGCGGGGCTTGTCCACGGCAAGTGCCATTAGTCACAACAACACATATCTTGAGTTTTTATAATTTAAACATGCAGACGCTTTCAGCAGACTTCATTTTATACTATATATAGATTTACATACTTTTTAATTTATTCGAGGAGTAATTTATAGTAGATAAATTCCAATAAATTCGCTTTTTTGCAGTCTTTTTAAAAAACAAAGCAAAATTGTAAATAAATGAATTTCATATTAATAGTTTAACAGTCGAGAAGGTCGAAGTCTCGAGAGAGCAAACTGATTGTCAAACATCACCAAAGTATATTAAAAAAACACTTCATGCCAATATTTACATATATTTTATTTGCCTTTATGTCGTTATAATGAGTAAAGGAAGAAGTTGCTGTGAATTTAAAGGCTGACTGAGGTAGAAATGGTCGAAGCTTTAAAGAAAGCATTTATTATGCAGCACCTCGCTCCAAGTCATCTCAAAATAAAAACAAAACATTAGATAAAGTCATAACTCACCCATCCGTGCATCAAATGTCAAATATTTTCGTGTCAAAAATAACAACCAGTGCAGGTAACCACAAAATGCCTTATATGAATACATTTATAGCGTGAATGTCTTTCACAAGCTAAAGTTTACGCAAACGGGTCGTCGTATAAACTGATACCCAATTGTCATAGAGAGCAGCAAATTTCTGTAACGTTACTTAATGGATATCTATAAGGAATTCAATTTTCTTTTGAGATGTTGGATTATGTCATATCTAAGATAACGTTCTCCAGCATTTGATACGAATGGGCAATACCAAATTGAACAAGTATGGAGTTTAATGCTAAGTTCAAAAGTTAGTCCTTAACTCTTTCGCTACAGAACCAGCCCAATCAGTCTTGAATAATCCATCCTGATTGGGCAGTTTCTATTTCAAAAGAGTTATGCAGGATTTGCAATGAGTTATCACCAAGGGTGTTTCTACTTCACAGCCTGCATCTTCGATAGAAAGAAAAACTTACTCTTCGGAATAATATTTACACGGCCGGTTGGAGCAGATTAGTAGCTAAAGGGTTAAAGCAAATTTCGTACAACAAAGTAATCTTTTATTTCATTTCATTATTCATTAAACTGCCGGCTTTCTGGCACAGAGGTAGCGCGTCTGCCTCGTGCTCTGGAAGTCCTGGGTTCGAGTCTCGGCTAAGGCATGGTTGTTCTATCTGCGAGATATTTGAATGTGTCCCCCTATAAAAAGGGGCTGTGCAAGCGTATGTGTGTGTGTGTGTTTCATCTTCATATGTGCTAGAAGTCCGACTTCTGCCCTCGGGTGCTCAGGGGTCTATACACACAGAAGCTACGGCACCCCTCTTTCCGTGGTAAAAAGCGGACACGACATCATCATCATTCATTAAATATCACAGATTGGTGGGTAATTTAATTACTATAGCTAGTAGTTTAATTAATTTAATTAAAATTAACATAATGTATGAGAGGGATAAATAATAATTGTTGCTCAGTTAACAGAAATAATCGGTTAATCATAAATAAGAATGTGCGTGTGTTTTCGTTCTACAGGACAAACCTAGAATTACCAAATTTAACATAGTTATACTTGGGAAAAGGAAAATGCGTGAATTAGAATTTTTTTGATATTTTAGTTAGAATTTTAATTAATTAAAAATAAAAAAGGAATTTTGGTAGCTTTCCATAATGAGTATCGAAAATACAACAGCGCATAAAACGATTTTTAAATCTTCTTATAAAAATTCAAATAATAATCTTTTTAATTTTATCAGTTATGCGAATTCTTCCCAAACTAAGGAAATATTTAAAAGCATTGACCCCGGATTTTCAATCATGTTGTTGTTGTGTCAAATGGCACTTGTCATGGACAAGCCCGCTGCTGACCCAGCAACAGATTTAAGCCGAATGAAGCGTCTCTTGTATTTGAGTAGCGCCAACTAGGGCCAAGAGTACGACTTTTGCTACCCACTCATCACATTTGCTTGCACAGCTCCTTTTTACAGGGGGGCACATTCACACATCTCACAGATAGCACACAGGAGAACAACAATGCCCGAACCGGGACTCGAACCTGGGACTTCCAGAACACGAGGAAGACGCGCTACCTCTGTGCCAGCAAGCCGGCTTTTCAATCATTGATTACATGTTTGCAATAAGATTCAAATCGTTTGCATTGCTTCATCGAATATTTAATCGATTCCCTTTCATCTTTGAAAGTTAAGGAAGAATTCTGTGTAATAACTGTGTATTGTGCATGATACATTAGAAAGTACATGATACAGTGGAGAATACAAACTTTCTTTGTGCGAGTGACGGTTGTATTTCGTTCCGTTCCTTGTGCTTTCAATTTTG
>JAOUZG010019144.1:1763087-1775006 GCA_026289955.1 Argiope argentata
CCGGAGTTTATTAATTCTGGGGCGATTTTCGACTTGACAACCATTCCACGTATTATATATATATAATACGAGGAATGGTTAAGATTTGTATAATCCAAAATAATTGATTGAATAAGTAATTGATTGAATAATTGATTAATACGATTGAAATATTTTTCTTACTAAAAATGTTTCCTTTCGATATTTCTTTGATAAGATGGAATTAAGATAATGTCTTCGCTCATATCTTTTGCGTGCGACGAACCGTAACAGAGACATCACGCGCCATTCCTATCCGCTGCTCACCGGGGATTCGGTTAGGCGAAGAGAGTTGTGTTACATGCAGGAATGCTTTTGCATTCGTTTCGTCACCTACCATCTTGAAGATTATCTTGCGCTAACACGAGCGGTGGAATATGATTAGAATAATAAGATGTCGCTTTTTCTCATTTTTGAACTTTTTACTAATGGTAACAGAATGACAAAAAAAGAAATAATAAATTATGTGAAAGAATATATTTTTTATGAATAAAAATAATTTTATCAAGCTGATAAGATTTAAATTTTCTAGATTTGTGCTTTCTTTGAATTTCACTGCAGGTTTTCAAAATTAATTTTTCCCTCTAAGAGTTGTCTTTGGTTATCAATTATATAATTTTGATATTTTCGGCAATAATTTTAGAATCAAAAAGATACATTTTAAGTCCTCTTAAAATTTTACAAAACACTTTTTTAAATATTGCATTTGGTTGTGTTGCCCCTTTTTATTAGATTTCCGCAATATTGTTTCAAATCTGTAATATTGTTTCCTTGCGTAAATCATCTCTAAGAAATAAACTAATTATGTTTTTATGGCAATAAATGGGGCTACACGATTCGCCGGCATCCTGCCACAGAGGTAGAGCGCCTTGCTCGAGATCTGAGGTTCTTGGGTTCGAATCTCGGCCAGGGCATGTGTGCTTCTGTGTACTATCTGTGAAGCGTATGGATGTGCCCCCTTGTAAAAAGTGGCTGTGCAAGAGAATGTGATGAGTGTGTGGCTGAGACGTATTCTTGGCCACTTGTTGGCACTACTTGAAACAAAAGAAGCACCCTGTGCTTAAAATCGCTGAAGGTCGCCAACATGCTTGTGCCATTAATGGCAAATGCCATTAGTAACAACAAAAAGAATCAAGAATCAGTAACATTATTAGTAACAACAATACGAATCAAGAATTAGTAACAACAACAAGAATTAAGAATTAGTAACAATATAAGTTACATCAACAACAAGAATAGAGAATTAGTAACAACAACAACAAGAATTGAGAATTAGTAACAACCTTACTAACAACAACAAGAATTAAGAATTCGTAACAACAAGAGTTGAGAAGTAGTAACAACATTAGCAACAACAAGAATTAAGAATTAGTAACAATATTAGTTACAACAACAAGAATTAAGAATTAGTAACAACATTAGTAACAATAACAAGAAATGCAATAATAATTACGGTATCCCTACTAAATGCCGACATTTATTATCCGTCTGAAAAATTCCATACCTTTTCTAAAGACTATATAATTAAAGACGCGAAAATTCTCTCTTTGAATGTTTATCGCTGAGCGAGTTCTCTGCCTTATTTCTGATCTATTCTGCTGCAACTTTAATAACAATTTATTTGTTATGTGTATGTTATTAATTTCTAGTTTGCTGCCTTTGTTTGAACCTTCAATGGGTTTTGCTTCTTTAGTTTTTAGTATTCTTATGGATTTAAATATCTTTATTTCTAATCAGACTAATAGAATTTCGCATCGTATAACCTTTGAATATTTCTGAACAAATATTAAAAGGTATTTTCAATTATAATAAATATAGAATCACATGGTTTATTATTACACAGTATTTAATACTTTTAGCTATGTAATTTCAAAATTCTAATAAATAAACGCATACACAAAAGCGTGAATTAAAATGAATAACTGAAAATATTAACTTTTCTTTCTATATGAATGGCAATTTGTAGATAAAAATAATAATTAAAATGTAATCGAGGGTTCTAGTTCAGTACGAAATGCAACAAATATGTTTATAAAGAGTGTCCCAAAATTAACGCAAGATTTGAATTAAATAGAAAACACAGTAAGTAATTTTAAGATTGTTATTTTTTTATTGAATCAGTAAATACATAAGATAGGGTTATTTATGGAATAACACAAATGGCCTCCACGGCTTTGCTGGCACATATGGACTCTTTGTCGAAATTTTTCATGACCATTTTCATGCGGTTGAATTTCCTTGATGAAACAATAAATTTCCTCTTTACATGTGAGCTTGTTGGCATAGATCTTTGACTAAAAATAAGCCCATAAAAAGAAATCCAACGGTGTTGAATCACACAAACTTGGGGGCCAATGTTCAATATTTTTAAAGGTGATCACCAGGTTTTCATTATTTTTTAAATATTGTTCAATAATGAAAACACGTTGTTGCTTCGTGTAACGCTCCATTTTTACTAACTCTAAACTCTCAGCTATAGCATTGTTCATTTTCAGGGTTGCCAACAAGTTAATGCAAAAATGGTGGCAAATTCAAATCTTGTGTTAATTTTGGGACATCCTTTAAAATAAATGTATAAAAACTACTGTATAATACTTGTTGAATTTTCATATATCAAGTATTATGTATAAAGGGAAGATATTATAATTATCAGAAAATTTGGCCGCAAGATTTTCTATTAATTATAATAGATAAAAGGAAAAAATACGCTTCATTTCACATCCCTCCCCCTCAACAAATCGAATTGCTGTTTTCGAAATCACTTTCTAAATCATGTTTCCAGCCATTTAAAATTTAGAAGCTTTCATCGGCTTATCTTTATATATATATATATATATATATATATATATATATATATAACGAAAGTAAATATCAACAATGTTCAGTACTCGAAATGAAAACAGAATATAAAACAAATTTGAAACTAAGTCTTATGTTTTATTTATCTATATATCAAAATACGCTACAGATATCGGCTTGTTTTCTCAATGAAAAATTCAAACCATTAGACATATTTTTTTACCAAACCGATCAAGGAAATAGAATCTATGCATAGTACAGAACTTCACATGGATCGAGAAATCTAGAAACAAACTTACCACCAGATTAATGGATGGCGCAACTGGAAAAAAGAACATTTGTCTAAACTGTTTTTACAAATCTTCTCTGAGCTGCTAAAGAGCGTAAAACTTTTCTCATTAGTCTAAAACAAACCGACCATTAGTTCTTAACTTTTATTAGGTTCAGGTTATCTCCTTTAGAGTGAATCGGCTGAAGTTTTCAAACTTGCAAATGCATCCAGTGTTCTTATTGTCTAAAAGATTTTTCAGTACACATTTTGTTCTAATTTAAAAGAAATTAGTATTTCCTATTAGAATGTTTTATGTTTCTATTAAGTAGGCAATTTAAGACCTTCAAGTTCCAAGAAAAAAATGTACGATCAAAACTTTTTTTTCTGTTTCTTAAACATATAAATCAGCCGTCATATTTTTTTACAGTATTAAAAACAAAACAAAAGACTTTTTAAAAATATCTGTACACACGTTGTATAGACCTGATACAATGTGCTTTGATCTAGTGTTTTTTTTTTTAGATTTTATGCTTGGAAGTCAATAATCTGGCAGTCTTGGAAAAAGGATCAAAACCGGACTATCCCCTTTTGATCCCAATTATACAGTTCCAATTTAGTTTTAGTTACTTTGGTGTAGCCATTCTGTCTTCTGAATTTTACTTCAGAGCATTTATATCTAAACACCAATGCATATTAATATTAAAAAATCGTAAGTCTAGGAAACCCAGAAGTATGAGCTAATGACTCAAGATAATTGATATGGGGAAAAATCGATTGTACACATCGAATTCCTGGTCTTGTTATCGATTTTTATGACGGCACGATGGAAATAATGGTAATATGGATAATATGATTATAAGCATTTGCTTCATTATCTCGGTATCATAATGATAATCAGATTTATGCATAACTAGCTCTTACCCGCGACTTCGTTCGCGGGGAAATTTTGATCTGTATATTTGAGAGCTGACAGTCTAAAATGTTATCAAAACCTTATGTTGAAATGAAAAACAATTAAATAAAAACAAACGATTCAAAAAGCTTGGCAGATGTTTTCATATTTTTTTTTATTTTTTTTATTTTGATGTAAAATACTCTCTGTCGGGAAATCCTATTTATAATAGATGAACATCGGAAATAGAAAAATAAACACAAACGATTCAAAAAGCTCAGGCAGATGTTTTCAGATTTTTTTTTTAATTTTCTGGTGAAAAAGTTAGTTTTTAATACAAAAATAAAAATAATTAACCACTCAATTAACTGGAATAAATAGTAGCCAATGTTTTATTCTAGACTATAATCTATCTCTGCGCTCAATTTCATCCAATTTCCTTCAGCTGTTCTGGCGTGATTGAATCAAATCATCCATCCATGCAAACTTTCACATTTATAATAGTAGTATAGATGACAATAAATAATTTTCAAAGAAATTTTGGCATAATTCATACATATTTATATATACGGACAATAAAATCTGGGAGGAGAAAATCTATTTAATATTTTATTATAAAGTTTTTAATATGCATAATTTGACTTCGGCTACATTTTGACTTACGTTTTTATTAGTAAAAAAAATGGGGCATTTTTCGAACTAATCTTTTAAAAAATGACCTTCATAAGAAATCTAACCAGTCAGTAAAAATAAAATGTATTCCCAAACCAAAATCCGAAATTTTTTGACACACAAATCTAATGAATTTGAAAAACTATTTGGGATACTTAGGATTTTTAAATGCACCAATTTTCAATTAGAAGCCGAGGAATATACATTAATACATTGTTGTTGTATTAATATAAACTCCATAAATCAATTTAAAAAGGAATATTTGAATACATGATGCAATTGCATATTGTTTTAATGAATTGGAGAACAACATTGAAAAACGGGTCAAGCAATCTAATTGCAAATTAGAAACAATTATTTGCATAACAAGATACAAATTAAGTGTATGCGTGAGGACTTAATAATATGGACGCGCAGATGAGTATACTGTAAATTAATTCTTACTGATTGAACAAATATTTATTCAGACCTCCGAGAACGAGTTCAAGGGACTTCAATGTTTACAGAAGGGTGACAATTCATTCATATATACTTCAGCAACAATTTATTTGATACAATTGCAAAACTATGAAAAAAAATGCATCAATAACATTTTGTTGGAAAAGTTCACTAAAGTTAGGAGAAATTTGTTCATTTAAAATTTAAACAAAAATTCCATATAAGATGAAGGTACAATCTACAGATTCAAAAATTAATTAAAGAAAGTTTGATAATAGGTGAGATACTATACTTTGAGACAAAATACATCCATTTTCCAATAATCGCAGGAAAGAGCAATTGAACTAAATATACCTTATAATTGTTCGTCTGTCTGAGAGAGCATTGTTGTCAGATATTTTAAAGTTCTTAATAAGAAAGACTTTCTTATGTTTATTAAGTATTTTAACATAATAATCTCTATTTTTATTATCATGTCAGAGCTTGATATTGATTTAGGAATGAGGTTTGTGGCTCAACGAAAATCTGTAGGCGAAAAATTGAAATTTTATTATCTGCACGAGCATCTCAAAAAGACAGTTTTTAATGACGCGTTGCAAATACATTTACAAAAGCTCCGATTAAAAAAATAATTTAGTGACTACAGCAAATAAAACCTTGAAAAATGACATTTTGAGCAATTGTTTATATGAAATGAAATAAATAGAAAATGTGATATTTTTTAAAAACAATAATTGCGAAACAGAGTTTTTTGGATCGTTTGCAATACCAAAATGACTCATTCAATGAAACAATTAAAATGAATAAAAATATAATTTAATTTGCTCGAGCACGTGGTGCTTGATTGTTCAAGAAAGGATGTTCTGAAATGATACATTGAAATATGCACAGAAGATTTTATTTTAATCTTTTTGTTATTGCTAATGTTGTTTGTATTTAATTTTAAGATGTGAATTACTGCTTTAAAATATGGTTTATGAAAGTATGGTTAGTGAAATGAAGCTCTAGTGGTACTATTTTAGATTATTTTTCTTCAACAAATTTCCAATCGTTTATAAAACGCTTTTTATTCATCCATTCAAGTTTAAGTAATTTTTTTAAACCTATGATGGATGAAATTTGACGTTAATATAGTTTTTTAAAAATATTAATTCACTATTTTTAATTTATTAATTAAAAACTAGCGTTTTCGCCAAAAATCTTCATTTCCCAATTGCCAAATAAGCAACAAATTCAGTTTGTTTTTCTCCACACCAATGAGATTAGGCTTAACATGTTTTTGGCCAATTATTTCAAACAATTCTGTTTATTTACTTAATGTGTGATGCATTTAAAATTAAATATTGTTTATAAATCGATTTTTTGGATTCATTTTGAAGGACTTTTAAATTAAAATAATGCAGAATAAAGAAATTTCTAATCTGTGTTGCTTACTCCCAACTGGTGTAAGACATTCAAGAATTTTGCGTTGCCACAACTCATAATTAGCGTTGAAAATTTAACGCTTGTATAATTTTTGTATCAATTATTTATAGTAATTGTGGTTATTATCCCTGGACAGTCTGATTTGTAGGACGTTGGATTCGCATGCCTTGGGATGCTAGTTTCTAAAAATTTCTAAACCGTATTGCGTTATCCAACCGGAGAAAAAAATTCACGTTGCCTCAATTGGCTTTGAAAATTCAACAATAGTAAAATTTTTTGATCAGTTATTTATAGTAAATGTAAATATTTAGCTGTGATAGCTTGGTTGGTTGGGGTTTAGATTTACATCCGTTCGGATCATAGAGTTGGTATACTAATAGAGGGAGTGCAACCCTACTAAGCAGTGGGACAAGATAGAAACACGTGCTGTGTGTATAGAATTTGTATTCACTGTAACCGCAATATCCATTTCCCATTATATTTCAATGGGACATCTTTTCTTGCTTTTAACTGTTCAATTTTAAAGCTTATTTAAGCCGTGTAATGCAATTGGATGCAAAGAAAAAGCTTCTACGGACAGTTCTCTGTCATTTCACTGGTATATACAATAAAACATATTCTATTTATATCCATTTTAATTCATTTTAAAATTTCGTAGCCACGATCACTCAGTGATTTTGTTGTTATAACTGAATAATATTTCATAGTTTGGTTTACTTATTGTATTTAATTTATTTAACTTGTCATTAAGGTTCATTTAAACTGATAGAACTGCATTATATTTTGCTACTTGCTTTATTTTAAGCTCGAATGTGTTGCAAGCGGTTGGCTGAAAGCTTGGCGTGATTTTTTCTCGCCAATACAAGAGTTTATACAAAGATTATTACATAAACATACTTTTTATTCATCCAATCAAGTTCAACTAAATTTTTTAAAACTTGTTGTGGATTACATTTGATTTTAATTCAATTTTTTTAATATTAATTCACAAATTTGGTTAATTAATTAAAAACTAACTTTCTCGCCAAAAATCTTCGTTTCCCTGTCGCCAAATAAATAACGAATTCAGTTTGTTTTTTTCTAACAGTGGGGGTTAGGCTTAATATGTTTTCGGCCGATTATTTCAAACGATTCTATTTATTTTCATAATGTTTGATGTATTTAAAATTAAACATGGTTAATTAATAGATTTTTCTGATTCATTTTGAAGTACTTTCGAATTAAAATAATGTAGAATAAAGGAAATTAGAAATTTCTAATTTGTATTTGTGATTTCCAACTGGTGGGGGAAATTATAGCTTTTTGAGGCGTCACAATTGGCTTTGAATCATCAATTGGCGTTGATATACCAGATCTATGGTTCGAACCCACCAGCCGAAGGTTGTGTGTGTGCATGTGTTGGACACTAAATTTGTGATGGCCTCAAAGTTCTCTTGACCACTGGGAATACTGGTTTAGAGATGATCGTTCTCTGCTCCATATTTCAATTACGATCTGAGGATGAATGAATGAAATCTATGAATAAAGTTTGCCCCGTTAAAAAGGTTTGTTTGAGCTAGAAATCAGACTTCTGCTTTCAGGTGCTCAGGATTCCATACCCTCAGAAGCTACTGCACCCCCTGCTTCCGTTGGACACTAAACAACAATTATTTAATAAAAAGTAACTAAAGTAAAAAAAAAAAAATTGTTGACCTTAATAGGAATTGACTTCAAAATTTTTATTACTTGTTACAGTAAAGGTAAATCCACTGTTGTACTTTGTAAAAAATAACATACGATGCCTCAGGTATAACAGGATATTAAGGACATTTCAGGCCATAACAGGACCGTAAATGCCGTTCATGGTTTTAAAATATATCATTTGAATTAGTTACATATATAAAGATGCATTTTATATGATTTCTTAAATAGTTCAGGAAAAGGGAAAGGGGAAACGTTAAGATTTTCTTTACAGTGCCAAAACTACTAATAGTAATAATTATCATTTTTATATTTAGTTTTACTAAATAAGTAAAATAAATATATTTTTCTTTAAAAATAATAAATATTTATTTTATTTTTATATCCCCAGGAGATGTACTTTGGAACACCTGCAAAGGTTTGAAAAAAAAACTGCTGTGATCTCTTTTAAATAAAAGTGCGTTTTATAAATGATTATTTTTAATTGATCTTAAATTATATAACTTTATACTTGTATCTTTTTATATATTAATTTAATATTTTTTTTTAATTTAATCATATCGCAATCTATATCATTAATAATAGAATACATGACTTTTAATTTTTTTTACAAACAAAAATGAATCTCGAATAATTTACATATATATTAAGAATATTATCTTTAAAAATTTAAATTATTCGTTATTAAATTTGCTAAATTAAAAAAAATTAAATGGGTCAAATGGTTATAGTACGAATTAAAGAATATTCCAGTCACACAAATACAAGTATAAGAATATCACAAGAGTTTCTGTCAAAAATCTAAAGAATATTCATTTTTGATATAACATAACGGTTATTATTGAAATACCTTAACACTTTTAAATCTTTTGATTTCTCATTCATCATTTCAAATTTTCAACTATACTTGAGTTATCAAGCTCAATACAAATACATATACATGTAATAATAATATAAATACATATAACAATACCGATTCATATATATATTATAATGAAACAGATACATATAATAATAATACAAATATACAAAATACAAATACATATATATAATAATAAACAAATATATATACATATAATAAAAATACAAATACACAAAATACAAATACATATGATAAAAAAATACAAATATTTACAATACAAATATAAATATACAAAATACAAATATATATAATACAAATACGAAACGAAAAAAATACAAATATATACAATACAAATATAAATATACAAAATACAAATATATGTAATACAAATACGAAACGAAAAAAATACAAATAAAAAAATAATACAAAAAAAACCTTTTTCAAACTCTAAATATAAACGAGATTTATTAAAATATTGATATTAACACTAACGAACATAAAGTGACAAAAGAACTTAAATGGAATAAAAATGTATTTATTCGACTATTTTATGCACGGTGTAAAACCATATTGCATGCATTGATCAACCCGAATTTTTTTATATAGCAATTTCTATTTCTTTTACTAAATTAATAAAGTTTCAAAAAATAGGAGAGATTTTTATTTTTCTAGAAAATTCCATTCATAGCCATTAGCTGTTCCTTCAAGTAGGTAGATATTTACTTATTTTCACGAAGCACGCACATGTTAGCGATGTAAGATATAATTACATTATATTCTGCCTAAGTGGTATCTATGAACATCCCATTCATCTTTTGAGAAATTTGCTTCTGATATTGTACATGATTATTCTGATATATCTGATACATGGAACCAAGGCTTATCCTTAACCAATTACACCGATTACTCTAAATTGAGCACTCTTAAGGGGGCCCCATATTGAAGCGCGTTTAATATCGGCACAGTGTAGCAGTGTAATTAAAGAGGGAAGCAGGTAGAACACGTGGTTCTTACAACATTACAAAAGAGGTCAAATGAATTTAAAACATTGCTATTTCTTTAATACAGTCTTTATAATCTGTAAAAGAAATAACTTTAACAAAATCTGGGGGAAATTAATGCCTATATCGTTTTATACAATGTAAATTTTTTATCCTAGTTAAATAAAAATCCTAGGTCCTTTTTTTTATTTCAATTCGTATTTATTATCGCTTTATTAACCTCTTAATCGGTTTGTCCGTACGCCGTGCGTGCATCGATTTATCGAATTTTGATAGTTATAAAAATAAATCAAAAAAATAAATCATTCATAATTCAATAGTAAAATGACTTCGAATACGTAGATAAGCCAAGTATTCCATGGATTTCCATTTGAATCAAAATAAGAAAATATTCCTAAATTAGAAGGAGTCATTATATTAGATAGTAAGGAAAATAAACCAGTTAAGGGGTTAATAACAAAACACTCATAAAATATGATTTCATTTTTTTAATTAACAAAGAATTGAGCCAAAATTAATTTTCATTGCGCAAGGCGTTTTTTTATTGTTGTTGCTTTTGTTAAATACTATATTTTTAAAAATTCATTCGAAATTATGGAAAATTGAGCCCTCCCCCTTTTAATTGATTGAAACCAGCATTGATAACTAATGTTGTTTCCAAATGGTTACTCTATGTTTCTTAAGAACAATGTACATTAGATTTTTTCTTAGATTTTATATATACACTGAAGTGACAAAAGTCATGGGATGATTGTTAATATCGTGTCGGTCCTCCTTTTGCCCGGCGACGTGTCATGGACTCCACAAGTCGTTGAAGTCCTCTGCAGAAGTATTGAGCCATACTGTCTGTATAGACGTCCATGACTGCGAAAGTTTGGATGGTTCAGGAGTTTGGGCAACGAACGGACCTTTCGATGATGTCCCATAAATGCTCGATGGGATTCATATCGGGTAATCTAGATGGCCAGATCATGCGCTGGAATTGTCTGGAATGTTCTTCAAACCAATCGCGAACAGTTCTGGCCCGGTGACATGGCGCATTGTCATCCATAAAATTCCCATCGTTGTGTGAGTACGTAAAGTCCATGAATGGCTGCAAGTGATCTGCAAGCAGCTGAATTTAACCATTTCCAGTCATAGATCGGTTCAGTTGCACCAGAGGACCGAGTCCATGCCATGTAAAAACAGCCCACACCATTATGCAGCCACCATCAGCTTAAACAGTGCCTTGCTGACAGTTTGGGTCCATGGCTTCATGGGGTCTGCGCCACACTCGAACTCTACCATCAGCTCGTAACAACTGAAATCGTGACTCAGTTGACCACGCCACGATTTTTCACTGGTCTAAGAAACCAGTCGATATGCTCACGAGCCCAGGAGAGTCGCTGCAGGCGATGTCGTGCTTTCAGTATAGACACTCTAGTCGGTCTTCTGCTGTCATACCTCAAGAAAGACAAATTTCGCCGCAAAGTCCTATCGGACACGTCCCTCGTACATCCCACATTGATTCCTGCAGTTATTTAACGAAGTGTTGCGTGTCTATTAACACTGACCATTCTACACAGACGTCGGGGGTCTCGGTCGTTAAGTGCAGGTGGCCGCCCACTACGCTGTCCATGATGGGATGGGATGCCTGAAATTTCATACTCTCGGCACACTCTTGATACTGTGAATCTCGGAGTGTTGAATTCACTAACGATATCCGCAATGGAATGACCCTTGCGTCTAGCTCCAACTAACACTCTACGTTCAAAGTCTGTTAATTCTCGTCGTGCCGCCATAAATCACGAAAACCTGTTCACATGAATAACTTGAACACAAATGAAAGCTCTGGAAAACGAACTGCGCATTTATACTTTTT
>JAOUZG010019144.1:1775106-1786597 GCA_026289955.1 Argiope argentata
TATATATAATTTTGGGCCTTTGATTGGTAAAAAAATTGTATTCATCATTTTTATTTTTATGAATTTTTGATTAACCTTAGAGATGGCAATTAAGACATCCAAGAAATCCATTTAAATTTTAAAAGCAATATCTAATAATAGCTTTAAAAAAGAAATTATATATATCGTTACCAGAAGCCAAAATATTCATGAAAAGATCATTATAATTTAGAAAATATAAAGTTAATTTATATTTCCTGAACTATTTTCACTATTTGGTAAATCCAAGAATCTATTCATTTTTAAAATCCGATTGACTCTGCCATCACGCAGCTTGATAATAGAAGAGAAAATGCTCTTCGTTGTTGATTTGCAATATTTTTATTTTAATTTCTGCTGAGCATTTCGTATTCGCACTAATTTACTTAAGCACAGTAAGTGAATAAATGAGATTAGATTCATCGTCTTTCAAAGTAATAAACTGATTGGATTTCCAGATCATTTACAAAATTGCTGGGGAATTTGTTTGATAAATTAGTTATTTCTCACGTGAACTTCGGCTATCTCAAGAATTTAGTTGTCGCGTATGAATTATTCAATTATATAGACCATTACGAATAGATTCACTCTGTAGAGAATTTGTAAATTGGATTTATCGTGAAATTAGAATATATCTGCAAACTAGTTTTCAAGTTATGCTTTGATAAAAAGAATATTTTAATAATTTAATAACAAAATGAAAAAAATACAAGTTCATTTTCTTAATACAAAAGAATCTATAACATTCTATTTTAAATTTTTCTTTACATTGAAAATTTTTTGCTGTTGCACAAAGATTAGTTTTCCTTTAAATGAAGCATTTCAGGGAGGAATATAAATAAAACTTTCAGAAATTTTTTTAATGTTTGCTTTTGAATTCATTTTTATTCTTAAAGGCGCTCGTTACCTCTTTATTTTCTAACAATTGATTTTTCTCTGCTCAAATTTCTGTCCGCTTTTGCCAATTTTTTTAAAAACAAATTCGTCACTTTTTAATACACTGATTTATTCTCATTGTTTTTTAAAAAATTTTTATTACTATTTATTTTTTAATATTAAATTGTTTCATAAATTTCATTTTTAATACAGAATTTTTTAATGATTTTTCCCCATTTCCCCTATATGATGGCATCTTTCTTATGGAATTAAAATAAATCAGAGCTTAATAAAATCAATTAGTCAGCAAATGATTAGGCTCTAAATATATTTAAATATTCATTTGTCGGCAGAAACGCAAAAATGGTTACAATCTTGTTGTTGTTTCTTATGGCACTTGCCTATGGACAATTCCCCGGCTGATACAGCAGCAGATTTAAGCCGAAAGGAGCGTCTCTTATTTTTATAGTAGCTCCAACTTGGGCCAAGAGTACGACTCAGCTATACACACTCACCATATTTGCTTGCACAGCGCCTTTTTACAGAGGTGCCCAGTCACACATAGCACACAAAAGAACAACCATGCCCAAACCGGGACACCCAGAAAACATGGAAGACGCGCTACCTCTGTGCCAGAAAGCCAGCGTTTAAAATCTTAAAACTATAATACGAAGGAAAGTGAGTAGGAAATCAATATAAATCACCATCTTTACTCCATTGAAACATGTCAAGTGAAATATAAAATTATAATAGTTCAAATAATGTCACTGTTAATCAGTGCACTCTGTTAATACTGAATAAAAATCAAAATTTCACATATTTCAGTTGTTTAATATGCTATAGATTTTAATTGAGAGTTTATCTTTAAAAAATTCTGGAGTATTTAAATCGGTTTTTGTCAAATTTACTTATTACCTCTCACAAATTTTAAAACACAGTCTTGTCATCTAGAAGAGAACAGATGTAACCAAAGTGTTTAAATTTCAGCAAATCAGGAATTGAATAAAAGAAATCCGTAACAAAATTGCATTTTTATGAATTTGGAAATAGCCAAGTTAAATAAAAATGTGATCCGAAGTATTGATACAACCAATTCACTCGATATTAAAGTTGAAACGTAATTTTTACCCAACAAAACTTTGTACAGCTTTATATACTCTATAATAACGCTTAATTTTTTTTCTTACTCTTGTATTTACAGTAAATTCTATAATTATGTAAATGACGTGCGTTCCATTAATTCGAATTACAATATACGTGGCCTGTTACCTTAACTAGAAGGAAAAAGCGTGAGATGTGTCAACTATCAATTTTATCAATCAAACCATAGACATCTAAACCACCTACATCTTACTTTTTTAAAATCTAATTATAGTATGTAATTCTGAAACATTTTGAGTGTAAAAAGAATTCATTTTTTTCGTCAGCTACATTTACACTCTTGTTAAAAAATATTACATTTTTAAAATTGCTGTTGTATCGCTGTTATACTTTGTTGGTATACATCGTTGGTATACTTTGTTCATAACATATGAAGCATTTTTAACAGCATTTTCTTAGTTAACGTTGTTTACGTTTTTATGTTCCTCTAATAACTGTTGAAATGTTTGATAATTACTATACTTGGAGACAAGGTGACAATTTTTGAGAATTCAAATTCGTATCTTTTTCCGATCTGGTTCTTTGAATTATTTTATGAAAATTAAGTTGATTAACCTGCACTTCCGTGCTCGGTGGGGGTTGCTTTGCGGCGGCTCATCGTTATATCCGAATGGACGGAATATACTTATATACCTATACTATACTTTGTTCATAATATATGAAGCATTCGTTCAAAAAATGTTGCAATTTTATTTAAACTTATGTCTATAATTTAAGAATAATTCATAGTGACGAGGAAATCGTTCTAAAATACAAATATCACACTTAAAAATAACTACACTTATCTTCAAAAATCGTCTGTAAATTGTAGGAAACCACCAGATGACACCTATGGAACGTCACAATGTCGAGAGTGTAAGAGAGTGATGTATAAGGAATACATGCAAAGAAGTAAAATTGTTCGAAATCGCTTTCTAAACCTGTCAGTGCAATAACCACATAGTTAGTCACAAAGGACCCATTTGGATGATTTTTTACGTGGTAGAATTATCGGCCGTCTGGAATGTGTGCATACCCAGCCGGAAGTACCCGAGGATCTTGGAATCGTTCAGAGTGTCATCTCAAAGCTTTGGCAACGATTCCAAGATGACGGTAATGGTAGTAGACGTTACAGTACGGGTCATCCCTGAGTCACAGCTCCGAATGAGGAGTGGTATTTGACAATTAACGCCAAAAGAAACAGACAGAGCACAACATCAAACGTGTCTCATCAGCTCCCTTCAGCCACCGGTACGACAGTTTCAAGTCAGACCGTGTACAGACGCTTAGGACCGATTGGTGTATATGCTCGTAGGCCTGTCAGATGTGTTCCACTTACTGCAATTCAATGTCGCCTGCGGGAGTATAGAGCCAGCATTGTGGACACCGCAACAGCGGGCTTGTGTTATCCAGGTTTAACTTTCAATCATCTTCTTGTCGGACTTTCATATGGAGTGCGCCAGGTACCCGTTATCACCAAGAGAATGTCATTGAATAAACCGTCATGGTTGTGCAGCGTTGGGGAGGAATTATTCTGAGTTCTAGAATTGACCTGCATTATCAAATTGGAACCAGGACAGGTAAAATATATCGGAACTTCATTCTGGAACAACAAATGCATTCGTTTAATGAATCGTACTTGAATCTAGTAGAGTATGTGTGAGACATGCTTAGCCCGTCAAACACTTACTACATGTCAACCGGAAAATCGGAGAGCATTGTTTGATGAATGGTGTAATTTCCCCCTATATCAGATCGATAATTTAATATTCAGTATGCCTAGAAGTTGTATACGGACTTTATTGCTTCGTCTGGGATACACATTATTGGTCTTTGTAAACAGGGATTTTATTAAAATTTGATAGAAGGAACAAAAACTCGCAATTTTTTACAATAATATCAAACGTATAACATATTTTTTGCTCTTTACCTTTTATTTAATAAATTGGTTTTATCAATGTCACATTTGTTTTGCTTCTGATTCTTTCTTTTCTTGAACTAGCGGTATCCTTAATTTATGGATATGAATGTAGTTTTTTTCTTGTTTTGTAGTT
Source organism: Argiope argentata (assembly GCA_026289955.1). NCBI lineage: Eukaryota > Metazoa > Arthropoda > Arachnida > Araneae > Araneidae > Argiope > Argiope argentata. The sequence goes on from JAOUZG010019144.1 coordinate 1,779,195, forward strand.
CTGTCTTGTGTTTCAGAGTAGACAATGTTCTGTCATCTTTTCATTAAAAGGAAGTCATTCGAACTCGATTCAAGGGATTTTCAGCAAATCTTTGATCAACTTAAACAAAAAACAATTCATGTAGAATAGTTTCAGTGGTGCTTTTAAAAAGTGACAATGAACAGTGCACAGATGATTACAACTAATACAACTGTTACTTTGAATTTTCATATTAAAAGGCAAAGGTAATGGTCTCTCCAACACGTTTTCGCATACTTTCTAACAAAAGTATATGAATTCTCTCAATCCCCGTCATTAAGTCTTTTGATGGGAATCTACCATTTTTATTGAATCTAGTGTGTGGTCTTTGGCGATTTGGGTTATTAATACGCAAATCAAAACCATTTTGAACTCTTTTTTTCTCCGACCGATTTGAACCAATGTTGAGATAGAGCTACAATTATAGTCACTATGTCACCTACCCAATTTCATTTTTTAATCATGATATTTTTAAGTTATAACTCTTAAATACATAAGAAGTTACAAAATGAAAAACGATCGACACTTCGGAAATTTGATGCAAATTTACTCTTTAAATGAGAAATTAGAAATAAAATGTCTACAAGCTGTGATGCTTTCATTTTTGAATTCTTGTGTTTATATGAATAAAAAAAAGCAGATCAACAGACGATATCCCTCGACAGATTTTTTTACAATTCGATATTACTGTATTATGTCTTAATGCTCAACTCCACATCCTAGCTCCATTTCTAGGGCTCATATGGCCCCTTCCCCGTTTGTTATAGATGTAGGTGGACTTCATTTAAAAAAAAATTACATAGCAATCAATTTGAAAGAAATTAACAAATGACAAAATACAAAAGCATAACAATGAATGATAAAAACTAGAATGAAGAAAATCTGAAATACAACAAAAATGGACGAATGATCATGATAATGTACAGAATAAGTGAAAATAGAAAGGAATAAAAAAAATTATAGCTTGAAGGGTTGAAGAATTTATTATGAACAAAATGCGAGGCGTATTAATTGATAGCCTAAAAAATTAATAAGGTTAAACTAACTGTAACAGTTCTCCATGATCAATAAGGGACCTAATCATATTTCTTTTTTTTTTTTTTGGTAGATGAATTACTAAGGACTCTTTTATATCAAAGACTTTCTAGCGAAGAGGGTTTTCGGATAATAAACCTGTTAGTTCAATTCTATTACTCATTAAACTTTTTATGTCGATTTTTATGCCGGCTTTCTGGCACAGAGGTAGCGCCTCTTCCTCCTTTTCTGGGAGTCCCGGGTTCGAGTCCGGTTCGGGCATGGTTGTTCTTCTGTGTGCTATCTGTGAGATGTGCGACTGCGCCCCTTTGTAATAAAGGCTGTGCGAGCGAATGTGATGAGTGTGTAGCTAAAGTCGCACTCTTGGCCCTAGATGGCACTTCTTGAAACAAGAGATGCTTAAAATCTGCTGATGTATCAGCGGCGTTTGTCCATGGCAAGTGCCATAAGTAACAACATGTTTCGATTATCAAGTTAAGTTGCATTCGGACCAACAGATTTCCTTCATATCTGAACGAAATTTACAAATTTGATCTCAAGTCCGTATACCAAATTTCATCTGGTAAGCTCGAAGTGCTCAGGAATTATCATGTACATAAACAGTCGAACAAATAAAATTCCAAAAAATAAAAATTCGAACTTCTGAAGATTTAAAACGTATATTCGTCAGAACCTGAAGGTTGTATTTTCTGACGGTTTCAATATTTTTTCTTTAAATAGAGGGGGGAGAGATCTGATTTCCATATTCAGCCAGATAGAATTTCTAGACTAATAAAATAAACGATATGTAACTAAAAGAAACTGTGTCTGGGATATATATATATTTCTTTTTTTGGAGCCACGTATCCATGATTAAGCAGCACAAATGTATATATTATTTCTGGAAAAAAAAAGTTGAAAGGAATGAATTACGCCTTCTTGATGAATTAATGAGCTGGTAAAAAAAACAAACTCCCTGTATCGTGCGCACCATAAAGTACATAATCGGTTCAACGGGTGGCGTTCAAATTTCTCAGAGCCACGCTTGTTTCATAAAAGAAATCCTCGTTCGTGGATTTGAGCCAATTGAATTCGTTCTCAGGATGACGTCACTGAGTCATCCTGCTGCTCGCTGATGGAAAAATACTCGAAATTTAAACAATCGAATTACATCAAGCCAGAAAACAGACGATAGTTGATGGGTTTTCGCTAAAAACTGTGAGAATTATATTTTCATTTATTCTCTTTTCAGTTTTGGTGAATTAAGAAGCTCATTTTGTAAACTGAATTGTTGATGATTTTACCAACTTATCTTCTTTTACAAGTTAGGTAAGAAAATTTATTTGATTTGATTTCGTCTTAACAAGAAAAGAGGCAATGTTTTGAATAAATTTGTAATCGTTTTCTTCAGATCTGAAGTTTTTTAATTTAGTTTTTTTTTTAAATTTAACTTTAATGTACTTGAAAAAAATTAAGGAAATTGAAAGGATTTATATGAAACATTATAAACTAAGAGTAACTGGTACTTTTAAGCTTAATTTTCTATATTTATTCTATTTTTTTATATTTGCAACAACAACTGTGTGCATTAAAAATGTAATTAATACTTTTACTATCAGTGGATGAATAATTGCAATAAGAAATATAGCGATCGTAGGATTATAATAAACAAATAGTATTATAAAATATATTTAAAAATATTTTATAAATATATGCAGAAATAAAATGGCATGCTCTGAAGTCAGTTTTGGGAACCTTAAAATGATTTTTATATAGTAATATTTTTATTATTGTTTTTGCTTTGATTTGTTTGAGGTTTTTCTGGCGATCCGAGTTCAAAATCCATAAAGTTAACAAATCTGCATCAAAACATAAGCAAAATTATATTTTAAAACAGTCATTATTGGAGAAAAATATTAGTATTGTAAAAATATAGTATTGTAAAATATACTTAAAAATATTTTATAAATATATGGAAAAATAAAATGAAATGTAGGAAAATCAGTTTTGTGAACCTTAAAATGATTTGTGCATAGTGATATTCTTCGAAATTTCTGTTTTTGCCTTGGTTTGTTTGAGGTTTTCTGGTCATCATGGTTGATAATCCATGATGTGTACCAACCTGCACCAAACCATAAGCAAAATTATATTTTAAAACTGTCATGATTGGAGAAAAATGTTAAAATTGTGGTTAATTTTTAATTAAAAATCCAAATTAAGAAAACTTTTTACCTAAGAAGTAACTACGCACCAATTTTGTTAATTCTAGGCTAATGATGTTTGCAGGTGTTGAACAATATTTATGGCATGCATGTCACATTGTGCAAAATGCAATTCACAAGTAATGCCTAGCTTATAAGCAATGGCAAAAGAATAATTTAATTTAATCGATATTTTATATTAGCATTATTTAAGTTCATCAACTCCATTCAGAATTCATAACTGTAAAAACAGTATGAAAATATCGGATTAAAAAATTGATTTTTTACTATGGATTTACCCCTTAATAAAAAATATCTACTGAAATGAAAATTTTTGTTTCACTTCTGCTTACATTTATGTCTTTTTCCATTTTTATCATGTCAAAACATGTTTTGGTGATGAGGTTTTTGGTGTCAACAAAAATTCGTAGGCGAAGAATTTAAATTTTATTACCTGCACAAGCACGTCAATTAATTAGTTTTTAATAACGCGTTGCCATTGACTTTTAAAAAACTCTGATTTAAAAAAATAATTTAATAGCTACCGCAAATAAAACCTAGAAATATATAATTTTGAACGCGTGATTATATGAAATGAAATAAACAGGAAATGGGATATTTTTATAAACAATAAAGGCGAGACAAAGTTTGCAATATTGAAGTTACTGATTCGATGAAGCAATTGAAATGAATAGGAATACAATTTAACTTGCACGAGCACGTGGTGCTTGGCCGTTCAAGAAATGATGCTCTGACATGATACATTGGAATATGCATAGGACATACATCTTTTTCTTTAAATCTTTCAATCTCATTTTCCATATTGGAAATGTAGACAAAGAGACAATATTGTATTCGTCAAAAAGTTCGAACTCGGGATTGTAAAGAATCTTCACATTTTATCTTTCTTTACTCGATAAACAAATGTTCAGAATTATCCGTCCCTGTCTGTGAAGACGATATCATCAAAGCTTTAAGTTAGGCGGTAGAATTTTGGCATGTAATCTTAACCTAAATTTTAGTTCTATCTTTCTAACTTTATCTATTATTTATCTATTTAGGTCTAATTTTATATAATTTGAACGATATCTATTTAGAGGAAGTCTTGTCCAAATATAAGCGAATACGAGAACTATAAATGTGGAAAACTAAATAGATAAATTCTGGCATTTCGATTTATCATTTTAAATGAAAAATCAAAGTGTGTATAAAATTTTACGTATAAAATTTTATGTATATAAATACTTATAAAATTTTACTTATATGAATACGTATTAAATTTTGGATTAAATCTATGAGGAGGTTTGTCAATGTCTATCTGTCCTTTCGCACGCACGTAAACGTAATAACCAAAATTGCAAAGACAATTAAATAGAATTATCTTGCTATTAATTGTGTAAATGTGTGCCAAATTCAGATATAAATCAGTCAAGCAAAAAATTGCTGAAAATACATATTTGATTTACTTTATAATACAACGAAGCACAAATATTCTCATGTGCAGGACTGAAAATATATATTCGAACACAAATTTCTTTCACTGTCTTGCTTAAAAGCCATAATTTTATGGGGTTAATATCCTTAAAAGATTATGTGAGAATGTGCCAAAAAGACCGCTCCCACAAATGTAGTAATATTTTTAAATTATTAGTAAATTTGTCTAATCTTATTTCTTAAATAATCAAAAAACTGCTTTATCTGAAGGTGAAGATGATCTAATATAATTTAAACTATAGTTGGTTGTTAGAAGGCATTTGAAAACATCTTAGGGACATTGGTTCGCATATGTGAAACAAATAGAAAGAAATCGAATAGCAGCACGCATGTTAAACTTTGCCTATTAATTAGGAATTCCTGATGTGTCCTCATTTACTAAAACATTTGTTTTCCTACATTAAGTGTTTTTTAACATAATCCAAATGAAATAAAAACTAAATGAGAAAGAAAAATAGAGATAAGCATCAATCAGTGTGAATAATGTCTGGACCATTTTTATTTTCTCTTATACGAAGAGAAAACATTGCAGTCATCAAAAATTTCAAATTAACAGAAGATAACTGTTGTTGTTGTTACTTATGGCACTTGCCATATTGGAGAAGCCCCCCGCCGGTACAGCAGCAGATTTCAGCCGAAAGGAGCATCTCTTGTTTTTCAAGTAGCGCCATCTAGGACCAAGAGTTCGACTTTAGCTACACACTCAGCACATTTTCTTGCAAAGCCCCTTTTTACAGGGGATTCACAGTTACACATCTCACAGATAGAACACAGAAGATTAACCATGCGCGAACCGGGACTCAAACCCGGAACTCCCAGAGCACGAGGAAGACGCGCTACCTCTGCGCCAGAAAGCCAGCAGGCAACTGTACAAAATTCATAAACTGATCCAGGTGAATTTTGGCCACCTCATTTGAAGAAAAGGTTTTACCTTCTGAAAAAATTTGCAGAGACCGGAACAAATAATAATCAGAGAGTTGCAGATCTGGAGAATATATTGAATGTGGTAGTATATCCCTTCTATGCTATAAAAGCTTTTAGATAATTGCCAAAATTTTATGATGTCTCGCATTATCTTGGTGGATTATTTCACCTTTCTATTGCTCAATTATTCCCTATTCTGCTTAAGAAAATCATTCAATTTGTTCAGTTTTGCAATCATTCAATTGAATGTTCAATTTGTCAGTTTGTTCTGCCTAAGAGAATCATTTCCTTTGCACTCGATGGTGCCTCTTGGGCACCATTCAAGGCTTTGTCTGATTTTGACGTTTTATTTATTTATTTTTCAGTTTTGATTTTAGAAAATACCTAAAAAATGGTAAAAAGAATGGGAAATTCAATTTTGAACACACACACAAATTTGGAGCGATAAACAAGCCCTTGTATATTGAATAATTATGCATCGAATTACTTTTCCAAGTGCAAAGAGTTAAATGATGGCAGAATGTTTCGGAATTGATCATTGTCTGGTCTGGTAAAAGTTTTAAAAAAGCATCGATTCCTTTGAAATCTCACCAAACAAATAGCCTCACCTTTTTAAAAAAAAAAAAGAATATCGATTTTTGAAGTGCTTCGGAATTGTTCATATTTTTCCTACACCTTTATCTCTTGCTTTTAACATTGTTGTAAATAACTCATTCCTCATCCCCAAAGATGATGCTCTTCAAAATCAATGCTCTCAAAAAAATGAATCTTTTTCTTGTCGTTTGAGAATCAAATCATATACGTCAATGCGATGGCACCAATCTCTTTCTGTAAGAATATGATGAACTCATGTGTCGAGTTTTGAAATTATTTTGCTTTTTAAATGATCATGAACGGTCTAATTCGATAAATTTAAACTTCCGGTGATCTCAAGAGTTGTTATTCGGCGAGGTTTGTTTAGTTATCGACTTTATTTAGTCTTCATCAGCTTCAACCGACTTTCCAGAACGTGGAGCATCTTCAAGATCAAAATTGCCGGATCGAAAATTTTCAAACCAAGTTTGGCATTGACGTTCTGTCAATAAATGTTCTCTATACACATTTACTAATTTTTCCTTGTTTGAAAAGCATTTTGCCTTATCGACAGCAAGAAAATAAAATATATCTAAAATGCTGCTTTTTATTTTACATGTTTGAAAGGGCACCAACCAAAAACTACTGCGTAGAAGAAATCGAATTTTTTTCACAAGCAAGCCTCGCTATATCAATTGTCCAAATATATTATTTTGTATTTTAATTGTGATTGGCTGTGAAAATATACAATTAAAATAATCTGATTGGAATAAACGTAATTACTTTCCGGGCAATCAGTAAATAAGTAAAAATTATACATTTCATATTTAATTATTATTTTTTTATTTAGTCTCTGTTTGTTTTGTATAATTTAAATAAATGATTTTCATCTCATGAGCAAAAGATTTGCATAACGGTATTCAGATTTTTTCTTCTTTCATTTAAAGTAGATCTTATATTTTATTATAGTTATATTTTATATATATAGAATTTATATTTAAAAAAATCATTTACTAAAGCCCAAGACAAACAAAAAAAAGTTTCTATTAATTCTGTTTTCTGTTTAATTTAATGCTTTATAAGTAAATAATTGCCATTTTAATAAAAAAAAATGTATGTACCCCATTTTTGCATTAAAACGTATTTTTTTTAAATTTATCCATTTTTCAATTCCTACTA
>JAOUZG010019144.1:1793767-1805353 GCA_026289955.1 Argiope argentata
TTCTATCCATTTGTTCTAAGCCAAAAATTCAATTATTCTATGTAAAGATCCATTTGTTTCAGTTTGTTAACAAGTGAAAAATCCGTTTATTTTCTTGCTAATATTCACTTGTTGCAGTGTTCAAAATTGATCCCGTTTGTTTTATTTTATCTAAATCTCGGTCATGAAAGACAGATTAAAAAGGAAATTCCTCGTTACAGAACTTGAGAAATAAAACAAATTAAGTATAAAAGAAAAGCTAAGCCTTAAATTTCTTTATAATTTTATTAAAAACAGGCTTCAAATCTGAATGATCTTTAATTACATACTTTTATTTAGCATGATTTATTTTAGCTCCAGAAATCTTACAGCAGATTTTCCACTGACTTCTTCATGCGCTTGGAATTTGAAATCGAATAGTTATTATTGATATTTGATTATTGATAGTATGATATTTTAAAATTTTCAGAATATGATTCTCATTTTAAAATTAGTTTCATTTAATTTTGATTCAATCTGAAATGCGCGATCTGTAAAGAATTTTTAAAAAATTGTTTTACATGATTCATTAATAATTTTAATATTCAATTATGAAATACTTTAAAGATTAAATTCAGAAATTTAATTAATTTTTAATAAAATCTTTTATTGTTATTCTTAGTTGAAGAAACTATTTTCCTATTACAAAAATTTGGTCCTAAAAGTAAAAAAATTGGGATCCTAAAATGATGAAAACAATACGAAAAAAAATTAAGCAACAAGGAATATCCGTAGCTAGAAGATTCATAAAAATTAATTTTAAAAAACATAAGTGCGATTAAAATTCCAATATAGTTTTAAGCTAGAACCTTATACTTTTGTGTTTTTTGCTCTCTCTTCTAGTTTGAGTTGCATTAAAACAAGTAATATGAAAAAGAAATTTTTTAAAATCAATTCCTACTTCGGTAATTAGGAAAATTTTTATTTTAGTTACTTTTTATTAAATAATTACGATTGTTGTTCTCATGTTCCGCTTTACAACGGAAGGAGTGTATATCTCTCCATGGTATTTATCTCTACATGGAGAACTGTGTGACCACGGCAGATTTAACGTCCATCACACACGGAGAATCTTCGGCTTTCAGGTTCGAACTCATAGCCCAAGGGATGCGAATCTAACCAGGCTAACACGGCCTGACAATTACAATTACTATAAATAATTGATCAAAAATTATACTAGTATTGGATTTTCATCGCGAATTGAGGATTCAAAGCCAAATGTGCAAGGAAAAATGCTTGAATTTTTTACACCAGTTGGTGTAGCGTAATACAGATTATAAATTCCTAATTTTCTTTATTCTGTTTTATTTTAATTCAAAAGGACTTCAAAATGAATTGAAAAAAATCGGATAATTAAAATGCATAGTTTTAAATGCATCAAACAATATGAAAATAAAATAAATCGTTTAAAATAATCGGCCAAAAACATGTTGAGCCTAACCTCATTAGTATGGGGGAAAAACAAACTGAATCCGTTACTTATTTGGCGACAGGGAAATGAAGATTTTATGGCGTGAGTGTTAGTTTTTAATTAATTAATAAAAATTAATGAATACTATTTGAAAATGCTGTATTAACATCAAGTGTCATCCACTACAAGTTTTGAAAAAAATTATTTTAACTTGATTCGATGAATAAAAAGTATTTTATTATCGACTTAAAATTTGATATATATATATATATCTGTGTGTGTGTGTGTGTGTGTGTGTGTGTGTAAGCTAATAATAGAAATTGAAAATCGAATTTCCATACTTTAGTGATGTAAAAACGGGATGAAGTCTCTTGGTTGGTCTATCAGTAAATGGCGATACGCGTGCTGAAAAAAGACATTCAAAACAATCTACTGGTAGATCATTGTCCCTATAATAATTTTATAGGGATTCTATAAATTTGTCAAAAAAATTCGGATTTATTAAATTATAAAGTAATTAAAATATTAGTTGTTAGCTTCAATCTTTTAAATGCATATTATTGTATTAATTGTTAACACCATTTTAAAATTTTAAAAATGCACATTTCAATACTGCTACGTGTCTGTGGACATACATAAATTCCCCGGATGTACGAAAAAATTTTTTTAAAGTTATACAGATAACAATTTATTTAAAACATCACAGAATAAAGAATGTGGATCTGAGCGGAAATGAAAAGAGAATATTTTTAATGAATAATATAAAGCTCCAAACGATTTATTTTTAATATCAACGTGAGCTGAATCGGGATCTGAAACATTGCGAGCTTAGAAATAGAAACTTCTTTTCGGATTACAAATATGAAAAAAAAAATGTTGAAGTGCGACGGTAAATAAATGATGTAGTTTCTTGGGTGTAAACATCAAGTTTATTTTCAAGCATTTTTTTCTTTTCTTTTAATAAATTCTTAAATATTGTTAATGTTTGTTAAATGCATTTAACCTTGATAATTTTTAGCTTTTGCGTCGGTCTATTTGTACTAATTTTCATTTTGGCCGTTTTAAATGTATATTTTTCATGTTCATGGCATCGCTTCGATATAGTTAGGAGTAAAATGTAATATTAAAATTAAAAATAGACGAATTAACTTTGAAATGATGAAATGCAACGATGATTTTGAAATTGAAGTTTAAATTCCATTAAGTTTTTTTTATAAAATAAAGGCAAATAAAATTATGTTTTTAAATTCAACATATGACTATTGTACTCAAAAATAAACATTATTATTTTCTTTTTATATTTTACATTTTTTAAAAATCGCATTGGAATGAAAAGAAAGCATTTTTTTTTTACAGAACGAATGACGGAAAGCAGAAACATGACTGATAAAAAAAATGTTAATTTTTTATTTCCTAAGGGCCATTGATCTTATCTTCATCGCGTATATATAAACAGTTCGCTGATAAAAAAAAAAAGAAAAGAAGCAGTGAGTTCGTCACGCCTCACAGACTCACAAACAAATTGATGTGTAACAGAACACATGTCTTTCGATTAACTGCCATGTATTCGGTCACCCCTCAACGGTCAACAGGTTGGAATTCAAGTTCCAAGCAAGATTTTTCTAAACGCAGTAAGACTTGTTTGGTATTTTCATGTTTAGGGAGATATTATAAAAAAACTTGTACTTCTACACAATTTTAATTAACGTGTAAATATGTTTGTCAATTACATTGGAGTATTTACGTTCTTTGCAGCCTATATTATCAGGTTCTTTTTAGCTAGATGATTTCAATATAATTTCCAAATTTTTAATATATTAAAGTTTTATTATAGGTTGATAATTTTTATTTTATTAATTTCATGAATATGCATTTTTTACGTATATGTTGTGATTCCAAAACATCCAGTATTTATTTTACATACAGTATTATTAAAGCAGAAATGAAACTTAATTTTTATAAATATCCTAATAATTAAACGAACAGAATGAAACTAATAGGAACATGAACAGTAAAGGTTTGATAAATTGTTAATATTTCTGTTAACATTTATGGAATTTTGCTAATATACAAATAGCTATTATTTCTACATGTTTAAAAATATCAAAACTAATTTTTAAAATCAATTTTTGAATAGAATTTGCTAAGGAAATAAATTATAAGTAAATAATACAAATATGATCATTACTAATGTCCAAGTAAATATTATTATTTCGTGTTTAGAAAAATCAAAACAAATTCTAAAAATCAATTTTGGAATAGAATTTATTAAGGAAATGAATTATGCATAAATAATACAAACATGTTCATTACTAACATCCAAATAACTATTGTTATCTCATGTTAAAAAAATCGAGATAACGAATTTTAAAAATCAATTTTGAAATAGAATTTATTAAAGAAATGAATTGTAAGTAAATAACACAATCATGTTCATTACTAATATCCAAATAAATATTCTTATTTCCCGTTTTAAAAAAATCGAAACGAATTTTAAGAATCAATTTTGGAATAGAATTTCCTATGAAAATAACTTAGGCGTAAATAATACAAAAATGATCATTACTAATGTCCACATACATATTATTATTTCGTGTTTAGAAAAATCGAAACGAATTCTAAAAATTAATTTTGGAATAGAATTTATTAAGGAAATGAACTATGCGTAAATAATACAAACATGTTCATTACTAATATCCAAATAACTAATCTTTTTTCCCGTTTAAAAAAATCGAAACGAATTTTAAAAATCAATGTTGGAATAGAATTTGTTAAGGAAATGAATTATGCGTAAATGATACAAACATGCTTATTACTAATATCAAAATAATAATTATTATTTCATGTTTAAAAATTCGATACGAGCTCCAAAATTTTCATCTCTAAAACTTCTTCTGTCGCATGAATATTTTAACCTACTGTAAAGATAAAATTTCATTGTTTTCACCTTGACAGTAACTGATACTGTTTTCCCTTCAGAAAAGGGTTTTATCGCAAGATCCCTTCAACGTTCCCAGCTCTGTGGAATGCAATGCAAATTTCCCGTAAAATATTCTTAGCCAACACCATGGCCTATTTCGAAAGTTATTTTAAATTCTTTTGAGCCTTTTCATGGAAGATTTAATCCCTCTTGAAAGGTTCGAAGTTGTGAGACTGCCTTTTAAGCCAATATGTTACTATCTTGGCTTTTTTTTAAAAAAATCTGAAACTATTTGCGTTTCATGTAAGCTTACACTACGTAACTAAACACTAAATATTTTCTAAAAAAATTTTAAAGGAGGAAAACTTATTATTTTTAAGGCTGGAATTTAAAGGCTAGAATTCGTTTCTTTTTTTAAAAGCATTTTCTGTCAGCCCATCTTCAGTTTTTCGTGCAATATACTTGAGAGAAAATAAATCATTGCAAAAACTTATGAAAGGAAAAGCTTTTTTTTTGTATCTGTATGTGTTTCTATACCCGTCTTCTATTACCATAACCATTTAACTTAAAGCTACCAAATGTTGTCTAGATATATTTTCGAGTGTAGAAATATACACTTAAAAAGATTTTTTAGAGCTTTAATTAAAATAAAGTTCGATTTTCCATCATAATATGCGAGAATATTATAGACTAAATTTGATAGTTACACCATCTTAAAATTCAAAACATTATCTTTTTAATGATATCAATATGTCAAGCAGATTATTGAGTTTCGCACTTCTTGAATATATTTTTAAGAACAATTTTCCACATGTTGTTGTTGTTGTTGTAACTAATGGCACTTGCCATGGGCAAGTGTGCTGACGGTCATCAGCGATTTTAAGCCTAATGAGCGTCTCTTGTTTTTGAAGTAGCGCCAACTAGTGCCAAGAGTACGGCTTAGCTACATAACCATCACATTCGCTTGCACAGCCCCTTTTTACAGGGGAGCACATCCACAAACCTCACAGATAGTACACAGGAGAACAACCATGCCCAAACCGGGACTCGAACCCGGGATGCCCAGATCACGAGGAAGACGCACTAACTTTGAGCCAGGACGCCGACATGCATTTTGTAAAAGCTCCAAACACCTGCCTTTTTTGTTTGTTTAAATACTTATTCATTTTTTAAAAAATTTATAATGGCGTAGTAGTTATCTTGAGTAGCAATAAAAATTAACAATTTTTGCCTGAAAAGGTTATTTTGATAGAATAAAATAATGAATTTTAAGTCTAAAGTAATGGAATTGAGTATTTTAAGTATATAATATGGATACACTTGAATATCGACGTAGAGGTAATCATGGATTGATAAAGGTTAAAATAACACAAACAATTGATTATTTTTTATCATGTGAGAACATGATGTTTTGGTTAGAAGGTTTTGATATCTCCGAAATTTATAGACGATGACGTGTCCGCTTTACAATGGAGGGAAGGGTGTGGTATCTTCTGAGGGTATGGACCTTTGAGCACCCGAAGGCAGAAGTATGACTTCTAGCTCATATGAAGATGACATACACTTATCTCATTCAAATGCATAGCCCTTTTTACAGGGGGGGGCACATTCTCACACCTTACTGATAGAACACAGAACAGCCATTTCTTAACCAGGACTCGTACCCGGGACGCCCAGAACACGAAAGAGACACGCTACCTCTGTGTCAGGATGCCGGCATTTCCCACATGGATAACATAGTTGTAATGACATTCAACAATATAATCATGTGTTGTTGTTTATAATGGCACATGACACGGACAATCTCACCGTTGCAGTATTAAACCTTAGTTACTCGCGCTTCACATTCGTTTGCACAACCTCTTTTTATAGGAGGCATGTCCGTATAACTCACAGATAGAACAAATGAAGAACAACCATGCCCAAACCGGGACTCGAACCCAGAACGCCTAAATCATGGGTAAGACGCGCTACACCGATGCTCCGACGTTGGCGAAATCGTGTATTTTCAAAGCAGTCAAAACGGGCTTCATTGTTTTATTAAACACTAAACATTTGCTTAGTCGAGATATTGGTTATAAAGTAATTCCAGTTAAATTGTTTACACATACTGTAATATCCAAGATTTCATCAAATTGTAACACACTAAAGTCGTATTATTTGAATTATTCTACAGATGCTTCAATTATTACTTTGTACTTGGAAACTTCTTGATGGAAACGAATCCCATGATGTAAAATCGCTATTAAAAGTGCAAATGTCTGGTTTACAAATCTTCTAAACTTTGAGGTTTTATTATTTTATGATATCATAGAATTTGACACCGCTATGAAAATTCATGTATACGTTAAAAAATAAATATTGATCTATTAAAACAATGAACTATTAATTTCTATCATAGTTTAATCTGTAAAGATAGTTTATTGAGCAATCTTATCTACCCAAATTATAAACAGATTAAATCAAAATTAATGCTATCGATAACCCCGACGAACCAGTTGAATACCAAAGGCAGCTAAATGATTTTAAAGTAAACAAATCTAATAATGATTTATTTTCAAATTTTGCTTTCTTATGAGTGAATATATATAAAAAAGTATTAGAAACGCCAGAGAATTCAATTTCAAAATATGTTGGATCTTCAGTTTTTAGACCACTTTCGCTTAAGAAAATAGAGGGGTTAAAAGGTTACTCATATTAGTTTTTAATTTTTTTCTTTTTAAATATAAATCATTACAAAAATGAAGACAAAAAATAAGACTACTATTTTTCTTATTAGTATTATTTTTGAGTTTGAAAAAAATAGTTAGTAAATGAAGGCTTCGCAATAAAACCTATCTTAAATAGTTGATATAATTTAAGGGTACTCAAAGCTAAATCGTTATCTTTAAATTTTTATTTAAAAAGTAATTATTTTCGAAAATATTATGATAAGAAATAAATTATTCCTAGAAAATTATTTTAATAAATCATTTAAAACTTTTTCACTAGTGCATCTTAACGAATAAAATAATTGAATCAATTATGATCAAATTATTTTGCGAATTATTTTATATTGTACATATTTGTATACATTTTTATAAATAGTTGTAAAATCAAGTAAGAGAGAGGACTTAATAATATATCAATTCAAGAGAGAGAGAGGACTTAAATAATGATGAAAGAGGAATAAATAATGATGAAAATTAATTATAGTTTTAAAACTAAATGAGAAGTGCATTTTTTATGTTGATACAAATGAATTGAACTTAGTTTAACGGATTTAAAAATTTGTCGTAATATTACTATGTGTCTTTATAAATAAATATTAACTCGTAAATCATTCGTATGAGAATAGAATTCGGAAAGATTTAATAGAATTTTGTTCTATTTAGTTTACAAATGCTATGGAAATTTCAAAGTAATACCTGAAACAGTAAATTCTTTATTGTTTAAATCTTATGATCCCATATACGAAAAAGTTATTTTATTGAGTTTCGTCATTTCTACTGACTGAGAATATTGCAAATAGTAAATTTAATTTATATTACAAATAATAAAATTAAATAATTTTATTTATTTTTTCAATCTATTTATTGCTTTCATTTTTTATTAAATAATACATCATTAATTCAAAAATCTGTAAAAAAAACGTTTGGGAAAGAAATTAACTTGCGATTGTATAAAAAAATCGTTTGGTTTTAAAAACAAAATAGCAAGAACCAAAAGATTTAAAAACGTGAAAGTTTTATTCTTTTAATTAAAAATAAACCTACAGAGGTAAGAGAAATTTTTGTTGGGTAAATGATATTTTGCCAAAAATTATCATTTTATTATTGTTTTCTGTTGTTAATTTTAAATATTTTATTTTTTTCACATCTGATATTAACGCATTTGACTTTATATTATAAATATTTTAAATTTTGATTAAATATTGAAACGTAATAATGGTTTCAAAAGAAGATTTCATGACCAATTTTTCATTTTTTAAATTAAAATAATATATGAAACTATCTTCATTAGGAAAATTTTGCCTTTGTAAATGAGCTGGGAATTAAGAATTCTTTTTTTTTCCTTTGAAATGTTGTGTTTCGGTAGATTTCACACCCAAACCTTATTTCACACCGCGCATTCCCACTAAATCTCTCACAATTTTTCCTCAGCTCGGTCAAGGGATCTAAGCCATCCCAGTGGACAATCTGAGGACGTGGACCCCATCTCTTTACAGCCCACATCCTCCTCAACCCCGTTCCGCACGATTTTTTCGAGACCAATCTCTCCTGAGGTCCGATTGTTCCATAACCGTTAATAAGGCTGTTCCGGTCCACTTGCGGAAACTGCTCCTCCTAAGAGGCGCAGCCGAAGAATCGGCCGCAGATGCTCCTCGGGTGCGCTTCAGTTCACTTCTTTACTCCATCCCCGTGGACGAACACTCCCGATTTATTGCATCGCTCGCTCCCTTTTTGGATTACTTGGACAGCTGGTCGGCGATGGTGACGATTTCTGGCCAACTGTGAGAGATCTCCGCTGGTTTTTCGTTTTTATTGATGGTGTTGGTAAGTTGAGTTAAATGTATTTTGTTTTTTTTTTAATCTTAGATGTGGTTTTTGACTTAAAACCACTTGTTGCTTGGAATGAAATATGGGGTTGTGAAAAGTTTCTTAGCATTGATGTAAATTAATAAAAGGATCCTATTATGTTTTATGAATATTTTGTGAGAAAACCCTATAAATTAGAAGCATTTTTTAATTAAATGAAAAAAATATAAATAAATATATTTAGTGATGTTTGTTATTATCACTGATATTTTCTTTGATATTCTTATTTGTAAAAAATATGATGAAACAATTTATTCATAAATTGGCAAGAAAAATTATTTTTTTTATTGTAATTTGTTAAAATAAAATTCCTTTACTGAAGTTTTTCTTGTGGTTTACTTTAGGAAAAGTCTCGTGATATTTCTTTATATTACATTATATTAGCAATATGCTAGAACAATATTTATTACAAAAGATTAAACATAAAGTATTTTCATTTCATAAAACGCAAGAAATAACTAAACAATTGAATAAAACAAATCTTTTGTTGTCTGAAGCTCACGAAAATGTTATTTGAGAGGAACAAAAAGGAAATCTTCTTATCGCTTGTGAATTTTCTTTTCATAGATTGAAAAATTCGAGCAAGAATAAATATCGTATTTGCAAAATCTTTATTTTTTTCTTTGTATGCATTACAGAAAGAAGTTTTAAATAAAAAGATGTTTATGTACAAATAGAAATATCTTGGTAGATACGTAAAATACATGAATTTATTATTTTATTTTTTGAAGTCATATTGATTGTTTGAACTCGAAATATTTTGTTCTATTAAGTTTGTTCAGGTACAATAGAAAGTATTTCAATAAAATTGTTTCTTTATAAACATGCATTTTGTTAACTTTATTTAACCAAATGTCAGATAAATACTTCATAATTTTCCACAATTACTTTATAACTTTGAATCCGAAATATCAAGAAATTCAATTCTGGAAAACTAATTTAGATTTTTTTTAAATGCATTATTTATTTTTTGCTCTTGCATATCTTTTATCCTTAAAACTTTCTTGGTCTGATATTTATTCTGTTATGATTGTCTTTTGAGTGCCAATTTTCAACAGAAAAGTGTATCTTTTAAAGTCTAAATAGTATTAATAAAAAGGGACTATTGTTAAATCAAACGCTGGTGGTTTTCTATTTGATATATATATGTGTAATAAATTTAAATGAGAATCGACATAAAATGTTTTTAGATACTCTAATTTCTGAGTGACTGATGTTGCCATTCGATGCTTTTATTATTCCATGAAGTGATACTTTACCCTTTATATATTCCTTTAAATCTTGACGTACATAATTATTTTAAATGCGTACCAAAAATTAGTTTTATATTAAATGAAATTATCTTTACAAATTTTAAAGTTATTCCTTTTTGTGAAGAAACACATCAATTAGTAAATATCAATTAATTAAAATTAGCCAATAGTATTTAGGAAATAAAAATCCTATCATTTAAATCTTATAAAATTAAATATGGGTACGTAAGATATGGATTATAAAAAAATTGACACTGATATGAAAACTGTATGATAAATTGAAATAGGAATTGATATAAAATGTCTTAGATACTCTAAATTTGTAAATGATTGTTATTGACATTGGATATTTTTTTTATTATTTCAATAAGTGATACTTTCCCATATACAGTCCTTTAAATCTTGATATATATAATTATCTTCTTGCCTACCAAAAGCTAATTTCATATTGAGTGAAATTTTTTTTTACGATTTTTATTTTCTTTCTGTGACTGGAGCACATTATTTAGTAAATATTAGTTAATTAAAATTATTCAATATTAGTTAGTTAATAAAAACCTATTGTTAAAATTAATTTGAATTAAATATGGATATGTAATATATGAATTATAATAGATTAACTATGCATCTTTCGAAATATTGAAAATGTTATATAGATTTATATTTCCGTCACTTAGAACTAATATACTTGAATATCTCTTAGTTTAAAAGTAGTGACAAAGTCAATGTGTTCATTTGACATCCCGTAAAGTAAGAATTGTGATGTCCAAAGCGAAATGATTTTTTTCCCGTAGGATTCTGAAGTTAATATAAAAATTTAGTGTTGAATAGAGATTCTTCCTTTTATTTTTCCAATTTTATTTAGTGGTTTGTTTTCATAATAATTAACATCTTTTATAATTTATTGCTAAATTCAAATTTGTTGTAATTTTTCAATTAATATAATTTTGATATTTTTTTTAATTTCTGTAAAATAAGTACTTTAATTTTTAACTTAAGTATTGAAAAATCAAAAATAGTATCTTAAACACTCTAAAATCTTATAGTATATTCTTATTCCAGCCAGTGATTTTGTATTCGAATTTATGAAAAGAAGCATAATATTGAATATGTAAATATGACTCTGCCCTTTCTATGTAAGAAAAAGGGTGGAGTCATAGAATGGAGTATACAATCTTGTAAAAATTAAAGATCGGATTATTCTAAATATATATTTTCCGTCAAAAATTACATTATTTATTTATCTTCCGGGCAGAAAAATGAATTTCGTAAAGAAAAAAAAATTGGTTGTTTAAATGCAATCCAGTTGCTAAATCTATTTTTGATACCTGTTTGTGAATTGAACCTATTCACGTGAAATATTGTACATCGAGAGAAACAAATAGTAGTCTGAAGGAGCAACATCTG
>JAOUZG010019144.1:1805753-1828103 GCA_026289955.1 Argiope argentata
TTTTAATTAATTAAAAAAATTAAAAAATAATCTTTCTGAAGTTAACATTCGCACCTTCTAAAGTACATTTGTGTTATATTTAGTAGTTCTAGAACTAACAGTCTATTTCTGTTTTGTATTGCCAGTCGACACCAGATACATGTTTTTCTTTTATAATAATTTTAATAATTAATTTTTCTTTTATATAAAATCTAAAGGAGAAATTCCATCTAAAAATGCATTTTTACTTATAAGAAAAATACAATGATCCAAATTTGATCTTTCCAAAGACATTTTCATCGATTAACTTAAACCACAAATCATAGAGATGCAAAGTTACAATACGTTGGCTTACTTCTATTACGAAAGAACAGATCTAAATTGTTCTACTTGAGAAAGTAAAATGTATATTCTGTGTTAATGTGTGTATAATAAATGTATGTATAATGAATGTATTTAAAGAAATGAGTGATATTAAAATGATTGAAATACCTCGAAAAAAATGCAGTTGCTGTAATGTACGAAAATCCATTTTTTGGAAAATTAGATAGGTTGTTTGAAATAGTTTCAAAATTAATTTAACGTTCTTAGATGGTAATTTAAATTATTCAATTCTTGACCAATGATTATGAAATTCAGCTGACAAATTTCTCTGATGAAGAAATCAGATCATGAAGGTGATTTGTCTTAGCTTGTCTTAGCTTTTATACATTCTAAAATGTAATTTTAAAAAATAGACTCAACTGGGCTTTTCTTTAAGGCTTGTGATATTCTCTGTATACGACATACCAATGCGATCTGCTATAATCAGAAAAATATCTGACCAAAGGCACACTTCCTTTTAGCATGATTTGTTTTTCATTTGGATTCTATACTATTCATTTTAAAGATAAAAATTTGGATTAATCGGTTAGTTAATTCAGCATAATATGTTTTGAATATCAGACATAATCCCCTCCCAACGCAATTAAATTCCTACTTCTTAAGAAAAAAACTCACAGATAGTTAAAAGCTGAAAAACTGCTTTCTAAAATTAAATTTTCAAGAAAGAAATTTACCTTAAATATGAACATTTCCTCTGAAGCATTAACATTTCGTGTTTAAAATTATAAAACAATTTTTTACAAGCAAACGATTTTTGATACGATTTATTTTCCTAAGGAAAAATTTTATCTGTATTTAGAAAATAAATGGAATTATTATTGAAAAAAATACATTTTTCATGTTTTATAAAAATAAGCATAAAATTTTTTCCAAAATATTCTTTGGGGGAGGGGAGAACATTGCGATTATCACAAGTGTAATTCAAGGAATACACAATTTTATATTTTCAAAATCAAATGTTTAAATCTTGCGGTCATACAATGAATTGGACTATGAGAAAGATAATATATTCTACTCAGATCCTTAAAAGAATTATCAAATCGTCATTAATTGCGGTTCTATTAAGTTGGGAAAAAATGCTATCAGATTCCCGCCTCACCCCTCTATTCTTTTCTAGTCATCTTAAAACAAACATTATTTGTTTTAAAGTCCGTAAGTGAAGCAACCCTGTTTTTCAATCATTTTTTTTAATTGGTTGTAAATAGCACCTCGACTCTTTGCACGCTATTGTGATATTGACCTTTTCAATGCCAAAAGTGATCGATACGCGAACATCCAAGATTGATTGTTTGTAAACATTGAATGGTCTATCATTAAAGAATTTTCTTAATCTTAAGATCAGTCTGTGCATCAGATTGTATGAGATAACACCTCTTTTGATCACTGTTTTTTGTTGTTGCTCATGTATCTGAATAATCTAGCCTATAAGTTGGCGACGCTTTTTGGAGAGCGTTTTTTTAATAGCAGGAGTTCATGTCATCTTTATTCAAATTGTATATTAATTAGGCTGAAAAAACGATGGTAATATTTTATGTTTTTCCCGCCTTATTATATTTGGCGTTAAAAATTCAAGTATTATTGATAGCTTATCTCATGTGTGTCTTCTCCCTCGCAAAAATTGTTACCCAGGGCACCTATACATTCCTCGTTTTGCATGTCGTCGCAACACCATTTGGACTGAGCAATTATTTTCTAAACCGAAGTAGTCTCGTTGACAGGTATAGAATTATGAAGAAATACAGTACAACCATTTGATTGCACTTCGTGTTATTATGTCTGTATCATTCATTTTTCGTTTTACCTTAGTTCCAATTCATTCCAGTTCCTTAGCTTTTGTTTTCAAAAGCAACATCCTTATAACGTTGTAAGCATTCAGTAATGCTTTACTTAAAGTTTATTACATTATTTAGTTGACATTTATTAAATTTGTTTATTCAACATTTATTAAATTATTTTGTTTATTTATCGTTTATTGCATTATTATGTTTATTTAACGTGTATTACATTATTATGTTTACTTAACGTTTATTGCATTATTATGTTAACATTTATTAAATTATTTTGTTTATTTAACGTTTATTACATTATTATGTTTACTTAACGTTTATTGCATTATTATGTTAACATTTATTAAATTAGTTTGTTTATTCAATGTTTATTAAATTATTTTGTTTATTTAACGTTTATTACATTATTATGTTTACTTAACGTTTATTACATTATTAGGTTATTTATTAAATTATTTTGTTTACTCACCTTTTATTAAAGTTATTTTGTTTATTTAACGTTTATTACGTTTTTATGTTTATTTAACGTGTATTACATTATTATGTTTACTTAACGTTTATTACATTATTATGTTCCGAATTAAATTTACTTAATATTATTATATTGTTTCGTTTTTTTCCTTGCAAGTTATCGATAGAATTGTGAGATATAATTTTCTGAGCACACAAACACACACATGTCTACATACAAGCGTATATATGTAATGTTTGCGTGTGTGTGTGTGTGTTAAAACTATTTATTTTGCGATCAAGTAAATTCAAAATTTAAAAAATACTTTATCCTTTACTTTCTGAACTTCACAGATATCTCATTTTGCTTTGTCTAGTCTCTGTAATTGGTCAACTTGAAGATGCAGTATTATGGGAAAGTGACATTGCAAATATTCGCGCTTGTATTTCGGAAAAATCCCTTTCTTAACTTCTATGACCTCTCAATATGTAACCTACATTCTTTTTTATTTCTTATAAATCAATATGGTATTCATTTCGATCAAGATCTTCTGATTGGTTTAAATAAAAAACTTCTTAAACCTACCAAAAATTTAGAGTCTAATCATGAGGAAAGAATAAATTTGTGATTTAACAAGATATATTTTCAATTATAAGAAGTTTTATTACATAAAGTTTAAAATTTATAATTATGCCAAACATTATTTAAAAAATTCTTTTGAATGAAATCACTATTAAAAAATTATTACCAAAGCCCAGAACAAAAATAAATCATTCAGAACTAAACTAAAAACATTTCTTCATGCATAAGTTAATTTTAGGAAACTACATTTTATGCATAAATTTTAAATTTTATTAATATTTCATGTTTTTTTTATTTTTCTAAATTAAAATTAATGTCGAACTTTCCTTAAAAAGTCTAACTTCAATAGCTAAATTTATTTTAGTGCAAAATAGGTCTCCTTATTGTAAACTGTGAGATATAAATTGTTTGGGATGGTCTAACTTGTCATCAATTGGATTTACATTTTTTAAAAATGGATTTACACTTTTCAAAATCAATACCAAGTTTTCAAATTCCAAAATTCTATAAAAAATATTAATTAATTAAAAATCGAGCAAATTTTTTCTTTTACATCTATATTATTTTAAAATTCAGAACATTTTCTTTTTTAGTCATGTTAATTTTATTTCTATAAGTAATTTTTTGTAATTATAATATTTTTCATAATTAAATTTGATGCACTATCTGTTAAAAATTATGATATTGAAAGCCAAACTATTTTCAAGGTTTCACCAAATTTTACAGCCACAATTAATTTATGGTAGATAATTCCTTTTAACTCTTCGGCCCTCCCAGTGACATTTCCCGCCACAGTATTTTAAGTTTTTAATTTTCATTTCTTTTCAAACCTGATGGTGACACTTACTATAACTTCCTGGTTCCTACTCCCGTGGTGAAAATGAGATGAAATTAGATGTGGATGTTCTCTGGTGACCCTTATCACCAATTTGCATCAATTTTTTTAAATTCTATATTTTAAAAATTCTAGGACTGAAAGGGTTAATACGAATTTTTCAGTCCAATTAAGGTGAATAAGGTGAGATTTAAAATAAATTATTTCTGTATTAATGGTTTAATAGCTAAGGAACTTCAAACACCATGAGAGCAAATTGGTAGTGAAAGGCGATTAGATGTACCTAAAACACAGAAGTCCACTCTGTAATTTATTTTTTCTTATATATAATGAGAAAAATTTATACGTACTTAATGCCTTTTTATTGAATTTAGTGTAAATGAAAATACAACTTGGAATTTCGCTTTCATTTTGAAATTTATTTTTCAGTTCTTACTCTTTTTTCACACTCTCCCTATATATATGTATATCTTGTTCAAATTTTCAATGGTTAATAAAATACTTTTTATTCATCCATTCAAGTTCAAATACATTTTTTAAAACTTGTAGTAAATAACACATGATGTTAAAGCAGTTTTTTCAAATATTAATTCATTAATTAAATTTAATTAATTTTTAATACTTTAAATAGAGTTTTAGCAGCTTGTACTGAAAGTTTAAATCAGCAGGCTGTAGCTCAATCAGTAAAATGTAAGGATTTCAGTATTTTTCACTTGAAGGTAAAGAATGCGAGTTCAATTTTTTTCGAAAATCGGTACTTTTTTAATAAATTATTTCTATTGATTTAATTACTTAATAAAAAAATAACTAAAATAAAAATTTTATTTGTTGACCTTAACAGAAATTGGCAGTAAAATAAAAATTTATATAATTTTTTATTCGGATAATTCGTGAAATAAAGACGAGTGTCAAATTAAAAATATAAAAATTTATATCAAATTTATCATGAAATTTGAATAAAAAATAAGCTTATGCTGTTAGATTTTATACCTAGCTGCATTTCGAATGAGATTCTAAAGTACATTGAACCTTAAATGCCATCAAGGAACTTTTCCTCAATCAAAATCAAAATTGGCAATCTACCACATTTGGCTATAAATCTTCTTCTAATTACAACAAAGCAGCCTGTCAATGATTATACCCTGACACCATTACTTCGCAACAGGTAGTTTATAAGGTAATGGCCAGCAGCCTAATTGTATTAGAAACAATTCCATTCATTATAAATTAGCCATAAAAAGGTTTGTTGCGGTGAGTATTGCCAGATATGCCTTTCTCACGTTACAGAAATTGCATGTTTGCATTAATCCGATGCCATCAATTGTAGGAAGCAGAAATTTCGCGTCATTCATGCGTAACAGGAGAGTTATTTTATGCAAAGCATTTCTTTAGCTTTTACTGCTGGATGCCTTTGGTTACCACTGTTATTGTTCAGCTTGTAGGTCGATAGTTGACGGTATAATTTATTTTTATATGCCTGAATAAGCTTATGGGCAAAGCTTTTGTAAGAGAGTGGAGATTTAAGGTTAGTCTTATCAATGAAGTTAAGAAGACGAATACATGTTCGTCTTCTCTGTTTATCCTAACAAAATATCGCTTGTGAAGATGAACTAACAGCTTTTTGTTTGTTTAGTTTACTTTCTCGGGGTAGAATGTTGGGTCCGTAATCCTTATATACAGTTATAATGCTTAATTTGGATTTGCTCAAATCCGTTATTTTTTACCTTCTACTGTACTTACTACTGTAATCATAAAAAAATTCAACCTCGAGATTTTCAGGAAACAGAACGTTTTTAGCTTCTATGAATCTTGGAATTCATCGAAATTAGGACACACTCTTTATTGTAAAGTAATGGATGAATGAAATTTGGTATTCAATCGTTACTCCAAGATTGTTGTTTGATTTAAATTTTAAATGTATTTAATGCGAATAATTATACAGTTTAGCATAATTCTTTTCGTAATGAAATATTTGAAAATAAAACAACTAGGAAACAAATGTTTCTTTTTATTTCTACTAATAACAAAGATGAATGTGCTTGTTGGTGATATACGTAAGAGATCATTTGATCCAAAGCTATCAAATTTGGAACACGTATAGCTTGGAATGTGCGTGTGTTGTGACTAATGGCGCTTGCCGTGAACAAGCTTACGCTGATGCGATCAGCAGATTTAAGCCTCATTACAAGTAGCGCCATCTAGGGTCTAGAGTACGGCTTAGCTACACATACGTCACAACCCTTTTTAGAGGACGGACTACATTCATGGAGAGTGAATCATACATCTCATTTAGACCCGGAACCGAGAATGATCACCTCTGACCCTGTACCCCCCAGTGATACTACTCTCGATATGGAGGACTTTGCGACCACGAACAGATTTAACGAGCGTCAATCGCCATACACTCGGGGAATCTTTTGCCGGTGAGCTTCGAACCCGTAGCCTAAAGAGTACAAGTCCAACGCTCTACCAACCAGGCCATCCCGGTCCAGCTTGGAATGTGAAAGTGTGAATCTTGGACAGATTTTCCCCCTTCATATCTTTATTAGTATATTAATTAATTAAAAATCAATCAATCCGAGTTTTGGCGCTTTCCCAAAAATACTGTTGAACAAAAAGTGATATAATGTTTCAAAATTTAAAAAATTATCTTTTTTAATAATGCCAGTTTAGAAGTTAAACAAGTTTTACATAGATTTAAAAAAAATTTTTAATTTTTTTTGCTTGATTTCCAACAATAATTTTTATTGCTGCACCAAAATTCTAACCGTGTTCGTTATTTCATGAATTATTTAATCGCTTGATGTTCTTCCCTTTTTGAAAGCTATAGAAGAAGAACTACGTTTAATATCAATTTAATTTGCAAGACGTATAAGAAAATAAAGTTATTATATTGCGGAAGTTAGAAAATCGATTAAGCAAGAACATGTTTTTAATGGCAATATTATGCCATTGGATTGATCATCATTAAAAAGGTTCGTGTTCTTATTGAATAGAACATATGTAAGAAAAGTTAAAATCACACTTCTTTCATGTCTAGAAATTGTCAGAATCATATACAAGTCATTATATCTAAATGATATTACATAAAATTGTATTATAATCATCTTCTTATCTATATAAAAAACTTCTTTAAGCTTTACTAAACTAACATTTAAATCCTGAAACCTTAACAATGTCACGAATTCAGAAGGATAATGTTTACATAAAAGCCAAGTTCAATTTTCTCTAAGAATTCTATCACGGTGTTTACCATTCACCGCTATCCGGAGATTGCTACAATTTTTGTTATATAACACTCTGTATTGACAACACATTCTAGGTTACTTCATTATTTTAAAGTCATCATCTTATTATTACAACCTATGTAGGAACTGTTTTCAGTTTTTCTGAACTGAAATTTAAAGGCTGAGATCTTGACTATGTTACGAATCCAAGGGACTAATGTTTGCAAAAAAGTCAAGTTTAACTTTCTCTACGAATTCTATCACAGTGTTTGCCATTCACTGCTATCCGGAGAGTGCTGCAATTTTTGTGATGTAACACTCTCCATTGACAACATATTCTAGGTCACTCCATTACTTTAGAGTCATCATCAAACGAGGTTTTTTGAATATTTCAAGCAAAGTAATTTTTTGTTGTCACCCAAGGGAAATAGACAAATGCAAGCATGTTTAATTTGACTTATAAAAAAAGGGATTTGTGACCTAAACACCTTAGTTGTATTAAATTAAATTTTATTAAAAATGCACATTTATGTATAAATACTACGTCTGAAAATATATCATTATTAATCAGTTTAGCTGAAATTACACTTTGAAATTTGAAAAATAAGGCTTAGGAAAAAAATTTATTTTTCAACCAAGGGCTTAGTTCAAATTTATAAGGCTTAGTTCCAGATTGTATATTTCAGCCTAGTAAAAAAAATTGAATCTATGGGGAGTGGACATTATAATCTTGCATAGCTAAGAAAGAGGTTATTCTGCAAATATTAATAATATATAATTAATAAAAAATATTAATAAAACATAATTAATAAAAAATATTAATAATACATAATTAATAACAAATTATAATGTATAATTAATAACAATTATTTATAATATATAATTAATAATAATTATTAATAATGTATAATTAATAATAAGTTTTAAATAATTGATAATAAGTATTATTAATATATAATTAATAAGAAATATTAATAATTCTATTTTTATTCTAAGATATTTTAATTATGTTAAATAATTTTTTTCTGTTAAAAAAGTGGAATGTTTGAAAGATACGAGTGTTTTATAAAATTTTCTTCTATGGAAATTTATTGAATGAAAGCTGAATTTTATTGAAATTTGAATTCATATAATATAAAAAACAAATTAAGCATTTGCCACCTAAATCATTCTTCAAACTTTCGTTTAATTGGCAATTCTTCAAAATATTCTTTTAATCTTTGAAAGTGTTGCATTGTCATACCCCCTATGCTTTTAACAATATCTGTATTATCATTCTCTATAATGATGAATAATGAACCCTGGCATCAAATAAAAGGAAGCCCATTAACTGCAACTTGTGCATATTAATCTTTGTTAGCTATTCTATGAGAGACATTAATTTTCAAAGATAATTTCCTCGCGCACAAAACATTACAAACAATTGTCGTTCGTCTTCTTCAATTATCTCCTTCTTGTAATGGAAATTACGAATAATTTTGAGATATTTATTACACGCGCCTCCACAAAAGACGAAGAACTGAAATGAAACATAGAGTCTGTCGTAAGGGTGGAGATATATGCTGTATATAAATACTTCCCTAAAATTTTAAACGCTGAAAGATATTGAATGAGTATTTCATTTAATTAGTTTTATTCTAATGTATTTTATAAATTATTGTTGTATATTATCAAAAATAAAATCCTACGAATTATGAAATTCTGATAATGGGTTAGAAACTAAAGATCAAGATTTTATTGGACCACCTTTTGCACGGATAACTGCTCTGATTCATTTGGACATCGAGCCTACAAGCTTCTGGAGTGCATTTACATTCAGAGACTACCATGCATTGGCTGTACATCTTTTTAGATCTTGTAGATTAGATGGAATAGGAGAATGCTGTTGGATGCGTCTTTTCCCCATATCCCACACATTTTCTATGGGGTTGATATCCGAGCTATGCGGTGACCAGGGAAGGTGTTGGAAGTCAGACTGATGCTCAGCGAAACAATTTTGAACACTTCTAGCACGATGTATAGTTACATTATCGTCCATGAAGTGTACGTCGCCATCAGGATAAAAATGCAACTTTTCAGGCTGCACTTGATCTGCCAGTATATTATAGGAGATTATAGCGGGTAGCGCTAGGCCCGAACTCCCAATCTTATGGTTAGTGGTCCAGTAACAAATCCGTTGGGCCAAAAGTGCACTTCGGTCCGAGGGATGTTATCTGACCTATATGTATAGCAATCACCACAGAGTATCTCCCCAGTGAGCTTTTGGCGAACGATACTTATGTGAAGTCAATAACTGTCGTATTTAATGCGTGTCAAAAGCTTTGATTCCCCGATAGAGGGCGCCACGACAGTTGAACGAAGCTATGTGCGAAGGTTGCGTTTATCCAAGGTCGGTAGACCGGGTTACCATTTTAAGTGTAGCGGATGGCACTAGGCCCGAACTCCCAATCTTATGGTTAGTGGTCCAGTAACGAGGGATGTTATCTGACTTATATATATAGCAATCACCACAATATCTATTCATCAAATGGGTGTTTGTTTACCCTCGAGAAACCACTTCCATGTCAGCACAACATGCTCCGTATCATGATACTCCCTCCAGACCCTTGCACAGTGCGAGTAAGGCAAGATAGATTCATTACTTTGTAGGTTCCCCCCCCCCAAATGCAACGTCTTCCATCAATGTAAAAATAAAGTGTAGTGTGATTTCTCCGACCACATTACCCGTTTCCAATCCTCGGATGCCCAGCGTCTTCTTTCCTGACTCCACTGCAAACGAATTTTTGCGTATCGTGCAGAAATGATTGGTTTTTCTCACAGGCACTCGACTACGCATTCCTATCCTCTGCAGTTCTTTTCGCATGGTTCGAGCTGAAATCTGTTGGAAAGAGACTCGGTTGAGGATTTATATCAGTTGAATTATTGTAGAGTCCCTGTCAGCTGTACAATTCTTCAAAAACGACGCCAATCACTCTCTTAGAAAACTGTACTCGAACCGCAGTTAGGTCTTCTAGAGAAGGACTGTGAGTTCTGATTCCAACATTTGAAAACCTTTGATATGGCTGCTTTTGAGAACCCAGTGAGATCTGCCTTCTTCGGAATCGAGGCACCTGCTAAACGGGCACCAACAATAAGCCCTTTTTCATATGGTGAAAGGTCTGTCCTTTTTTCGCGTTTTACTTCATTCGTCTCGAAAATGATTCTTACACCTTACTTATACTAGCATTCTAACCACGCGTAACCCACGTCAGAACAAAAAAATTGCATACTTCATCTCTAGAACGCATTCAAATACAAATCTCAAAGGTTTCTAAGTCCTTGTCCAGGGAATGTATCACGCTTAATGTTTATTTAAGTTTCTTATAAAGAATGGTAAAGTATTAAAAATCTTTAGAGTGTATAAAAAAATGTTAATATTTTCTTTAAGTGAATTTTAATTAACTTACTAATGCCATAAAAATTAATAAAATAAAATAAAAATTTGGTCTTAAAAATTATATTTTGGAAAATATGGTTTTGTATTATGCTTTGGTATGTTTCATGTCCTTTCTTTTATCCTAAAATCAATCATGAAACAAGTTCCAAAGTTATTTAATCTTTAAATAGAATAACTATTTGTTTAGTTTGCGTGAACGAAAAGAAAGTTATCCATCGTTTATTTAAATTCGCAAAAATAAGTTACCCAATCATTATTTTTATTACTTTCTCGTACATGTAGTCGAAAAATTGAATAAAATTTTGACGAATCTCCACATTTCAGACCTCGTTCGACCTTAGCTCGACAAACACATTATTAGATAATGTGCGTCCGTCCTCCCGTCTGTCCGTCAGTAATAAAAATAAGTCAAAAATGCTTTGAACAAGACGATTGAAATTTATCATACGTTTTTTACACCAAATTTACACTTTTCTGCCAAATTTTGAGTAAAATCTGGCAGAGTAAGTCCGTCTGTCCTTCTGTTTAAATATAAGTTAACATGATAATTACAAAACGAAGAGAACTGGATAGATAAAATTCGGTACACAGACTTAACATCTGTATTGTAAAAATCTGTCAAAGTTTGAGCTAAGGGTTAACTGTCTGTCAGTCTGCACTTTCAGAAACAAATAAACTCAATATTTCAAAAACTCTATGACTTAAGTATATAAGAACTGGTATGGAATTTTGTGTTTACAATTTCAGTTTTGAGTCAATTTTCTGTTTCAATCGGTTGAGAATAATGGGCCCAAAATACAAATTTGATTTTTTTAAATACTATTAACGTATGCTAAACACCAAACAACTCACCAAGTTTAGTTTAGTTTAGTTATATTAACTTCTGCCTTTAAAGCAACGCTAAGGCTATTTTGGGATGGACCTCGAAATTTTTAACCGTGATGAGATGATGAGGATGACAACTGAGCTGCCACTACTGTCTCTCCAAACTTTCATATCACACTTCGGGAGGACATTTGACCCTGATGCATTTAACGTTCGCCATAAAACTCGCCTAGGATCACGCAATAAAATTGCTAAATTCACGCCAAAAGTTAGTATTTTATAACTACTTTACGCAAATGTCCAGAAGTTTCTCTGGCATTAGAAATTTATTTAGAGATCATATGAGAAAGTTATGAGGAAATCATTTCCTCTCAGCAGTCGTATACCTATTTAAGGTAAAAAAATGATATGATGCTTTTTACAATATACAAGGTGGCCAGAAATAAAACACCCCTACTCTGACCTCCATGGATATCGAACTACTCAGTGTAAAGGCTCAAAATTTTGTACACATACTATTCAAAATATGGGGAAACGGATTTCACGAAAAAAAAATTAGTTCCTGAAATCACCGATAGGTGGCGCTGCACAACTGGAACTATGATCAAAAGACACAAATAATAATAAAAATTAAAATGTTTATGCGGAATGGAATGCTTCCATGCTTCCTTTTTAATTTTTCTGCCCCTTATGGAAAATAAAAATAGTAAAGAAGCTAGAACTCCCGTTGTAACTGCAATTTCATACTGTAACCAGAAAAATTTGCATAAAGCATGGTTAGAAGCCATGTTAAAAGGTGGGGAATGTCATTCTTATTAGTGATGGCTGTCACGCTGCCAGAACGCGCTTTGCTTGTGAAGTTGTTTTACGAGAATAAAGGAAATGCTCCAGCAGCACTTCGAGAGTTTCGCCGACTTAAGGATTTGCGTAAGGGACCATTGCTTCCACAAGCTCTCAGGAGAATGATCGCTCGATTCGAGGAAACTGGACATCTTGGAGTTCAGCCTGGTCGAGGACGCAAACCGGTTCGTTCAGATGTCGTTGAAGATGTTGCCACCGGTATTGTTGAACAGTCAATGGATAATGTTTTAGGCTGCAGTAGTGCACGTGCAGTGTCACGACACTTGGGTGTTCCCTATAGCACAGTGTGGAACGTACTCAGAAAAATGGTGCATTGTTTCCCGTACAAAATCCGCCCTAATCAACAATTGCTGGCCACAGACAGGGAGATGCGACTGACCTTTGCATTGACATTTCTTGCTAGAGTTGAAGTGGATGCATCGTGGCCGTGGCAGATTCTGTGGAGCGATGAGGCCCATTTCCACCTCAGTGGAACAGTGAACACCCATAACTGTCGCATATGGGACACGACAAACCCCCGTACCTTCCAAGAGATTCCACTCCACTCACCGAAAGTTACAGTCTGGTGTGGATTCACAGCCACATTCATCCTTGGACCGTTCTTTTTCGAAGAGGTTACTTCCAATGGCCTTGAGACATGTACCGTGACGGCCAACAGGTACAAAAGGATGCTCGAAACATTTGTTGTACCCCATTTGCAGCAGCGCCAATGCCTTGACACCATTACTTTTATGCAAGATGGAGCACCTCCACACATTGGACTCCCTGTGCAACAGTTTCTTCGCCAACATTTCACCACTGACAGAATAATCAGTCGCGCGTTTCCGACAACTTGGCCATCTCGTTCACCGGATCTTAATCCGTGTGATTTTTGGCTTTGGGGACACTTAAAAAACCTTGTTTATCGAGAACGTCTGATAACCTTGGCAGATTTGAAAGAGAGTATCAGTCTGCATGTGAGAAGCATCTCAGATGACCAGTTATGATCCGCAGTTGAACAAGCTGTCCACAGACTTCACATTTTACATCTTCAGGAAGGGAACCATATTGAGCAGCATTCCCTGCATCGATAACGTCCTTGTTTCATCTATGCTTGGTACTTTCAAATAAAATGTGTTTAAAACGTGTTTTTGTGTCTTTTCAGCATACGTCCAGTGGTACAGCGCCACCTATCGGTGATTTCTGGAACTAAATTTTTTTTTCGTGAAATCCGTTTCCCCATTTTTTGAATAGTATGTCCACAAATTTTCAAGCCTTTACACTGAGTAGTTCGATATCCAGGGAGGTCAGAGTAGGGGTGTTTTATTTCTGGCCACCCGGTATATGAAACTGTCCAATAGCATGAGAGGAGGAAAATACGTTATTACGAAGGGCATTGCTCTGTCTGAATAGGAAATAGCAGTCGTATAGTTTTGCTATTAGATACCCAAAATATGAAAACGATAACCATTTTAATGTTCCTTTAAATTTAATTTACATCCTTTCCCTTTAAATTTACACCCTTTCCAGCCTTTAAATTTAATTTACATAATTAAATTTAATTCTGAAATAATCTAATCTAGAAAATGAAAGCCATTACTTTCTAGCTTACTTATATCAATTTATTGCAAGCTTTACAAATATATATTTGAAATCAGCTTTTGAGTTTTCAGTAAATTTAGTAAGAATGTTTAACGTTTTTTTATCATGCTTTATTCAGTATAATGCGATGAAATCGTCACTAGTTATATAAATATGATTTATGAAAAATCGCCAAATATGGTAAATTTTTTTTCAAATAGCTGCGTTTGGCGTCCAGCTTGTTCAGCTGGAATATTGGATTCATTTTCTGTTAAACTATTAATATCTAATGCATTTATTTGAGATTGTATTTGTTTTTAATAGCTGAAAAACATTTATTTCATTGAATTAATTTACAATAAATTAAAAAACAAATAAGTTTAAGACTTTTTAAGGACACTTTTAAGTGGATAATTTAATTTTTTAACTTCATTAATCGATTATATTTTAATAATTTAAATAATGGTTAATAATTTGTCTGCAATCTAAATTCTTTTGTCAATCAACCAGTTTGTTTGCCCAAATATTGACTTAACTATTAAACCATTCCATGGAATGCGTGAAAATCCTACTTCCAAATCAAGGTTGAAAAAAAAAACTTTTTAGTCTTTTAACATTAATAATAACACATTATTGAAGGGTTTGATGGTACAATTAAATTAATTTAAATTAGTAATAGTTGAAAAATATTATTCCACATTGTGTATCAGATATCAGATTTGTGTATTTAAAAAATTATTGAAAGTGAAGAAAAGATTGTATGGAAGCAAAACAGATATCAATAAAAATTAGTGTCAATTTCTTTTAGCTTTAAGCCGTTGTTAAAAAAATTTATGATATAATATAATAATTTAATGAAGATACAGAAAAAAAGCAGAAAAAATTGCTTAATTTTTTAATTTAGTAAGCTTTTATTCATCTTATTAATTTTTAAATTACTTTTCAATTAATCTTGTGCTTTTTAAAACAAATAAGAGTTCATTGTCAACTTTTCAAAATCCTAAAGTTAATAAAATATGTTAAATATTTAGTTTTTTCAACAAATGATATTTTTCATTCGTTGATAATCTATTTGTACTCCTTCTGAAGAACATATGTGCCCAAAATTTATAGAAATCTATCAAAAATTGTAGATATACGTAATAACATATGCAGTCAAACATCATCCTTTATCTAGTATCTAGAATATTCTTTAGGGGATGAATTTGTCCATATTGTAAGATTTCATACAAAATACTATTTTTATTCTTTTTATATGAGAATTAACAGCATTTTTAGTGGTTTTAGACATTAATAAATTCTTGCTATATATACTGAGGTAGTGAATTTTAAGTCCGTCTGTGTCAAACCCTCTACTTCTAGTGTGGCAATAAAGCTAGGAGAGGAGTTAAAGTTAGATGTTATTGCTATCACTTGCGCTTGATGCAGAATTATTGAATCCGCCAATAACAGCTATGTACTGCCAAGAATACGTCGTTACGCTAATTAAACTAAATGTTTTATGAAAATTAAATACTTGCAATAATTTTTGTGATACCTTAAATATTCTAAGGTTATTCATATGATATTTAATAAAAAGACATATAAAAATGCAGTTTGTTCCCTATTTAAAATTTTGAAGAAAAAAAATAATAATGCTATGAGAACAGATGTTTTCATTGCCTTTGCAAAGTAATAATATTTGGTATCTATCATATCCTTTAGATTTTTATTTCGTTCCATTTTTGAAACGTAATAAACTATGTGAAAATATCCTTTTTTTTTCAAATTGAAAATAAACCTTCAATTAATCATTGAGTATTGAATCTCAACGATAGTTTTCATGATTCAACTTCCTAATTATTGTAATTTTATATAATAATATTGGAATCTCTTGTCCAAAAAACTCTACCTTAACTATATAAAATGCTGATAATCCTTATTAAAAAAAGGAAAGAAAATAAATTAAATAAAATCTTTTCAATATCAGAATAGCGATAGTTATTTTATCGTCTGCTCTACTTTAATGAACTTCATTTTATCATCTGCTCTTGTGTAATGCAATTTTAATTTATCGTCTGCTTTTGTGCGATTTTATTTTATCGTCTGCTCTAGTACAATTCCTCCTGAAGTTTACAAATGCATAAATTTATATCAGAGTAATGAAAAATCCGAGATTCTTCCATTAAATTTAAGAAATATAAGCCTGTCGAGAAATTTAAATATTTTTAAATGTAAATACATATTTACTAGTTAAAAATTATTCTGACTTCTCAACTTCTTCAACTCGCCTTCTCAGTAAAATAACTGGATATTTCACTTGAGAATGAAGAGTAAAAATAAATTGCATTAACTATTCGGCTTTAAATTTTGAAATTGTTATTAAAGCTAAAGAAAAAAAAATTCTATATATAGTTGAAAGATAAATTTTAGAATATTAAGATGTGTATATGTTTTTCTATTAATTAAGAGCTTCGAAGTTATTGAAAATAATCTTTGAAATTTCCATTTCTTTCGAATAGATTAAAGATCTAATTACAATTTTTAGAACTGTCTAAGAAATAGTTACCTAACAAATTTGGTAGCACTAATTTAACAGTTTGTCCTGATCTCTGTTTTAAACGATTTTTTCATGGTAAAAACAGTGATGGTCAAAATGGTGGACACATTAAAAAGTCTTTATGTTTTCTAACTTTGCATGATTACAGAAAATATTAAGTTTTACAAAATGCAACCTCTTACATATCATTTTAAAGGGACTTTAAAGCTTATTTTAATGAAAAAAGATAACTACAAAAAAATTTATTCTTACTTTAATCAAAAACAAAGACAGTGATGAAGTGAATTATAACTTCTAATTTTTCTACCCGACCACTGTTCTTGTTGTGGGAACCAATCAAATGTTAGTAACTGAGAGCAGAAGCTGACAATAGATTTAATGCTGGAACAAGTCATTATTGTGTTATGTTCTGTCGAAAGAAGACAATTTATTAAATAATGAAATTACAAGAAAAAAATTTTGTAAACTTTTTAATATTTAGTGAAAAATTTTGTAAATATTATTAATATTTAGTCAAAATGTAATGACATAAAATAAAATAAAAAGATTGGACACCCAGAAAGAGAATTAAGATTATTAAGAATGTGATCTTTCCTATGCTAAAATTCCAAAAAAGGTAAGAAGTTCAGTGAAATAAATAAATAAAGTAGGAAAAGGCTGGAAAGGATGCACCATATTTGTTGATGACAGAAGAATAAAAATATTACGATAAAAGAATATCATTAGCTACCATTGAATGACGTTAGTTTCTCTGTCAGTTCAAGAACAAACAGAAGATTATTAATGATGGATTAAGAGGTAAAAATTCTTCGAAAAAAAAAGCTTTATCTCACTTTACAGAAGCTCATAAAGTCATTACAGTAGGTAAAGGAACAGATTATATATATTACCTATTATAATACATCCATTTCGAAATGATTGAAATGAAATAAAAAACTTGGGGTATGATATCTATTTTATGTTTCTTAAATGTGTGAGCTCTAAATTTAAAATATACTCCCATTAAAGAGAATTCAACAATTTAAAGACTAATTATTTGCTCTTATGTGCTTATAAATCTCCCCTGCACTGTTTTATTTAGAATTTTTTTAAATAAACCTTAATATTTTCGAATCTTATTTACATTAAATATTACCGATGGGAATTAAATAAAATTTATTTTCAAATGGGAACATTATTTGTAAAAGGACTAGTGATTATTAGCGTTCTGATAAAATAAAATAATAATACTGATTTATTTTCATTGTATTTGAGGAACATTACAGCCAACAAAAGGGAGCTGTTGTCTTAATTAAAATGAATAAACATAATCCATAATAATTATTTATAATGTTAAATCTTCACATGCATATATCATCATTAATTTTGAGTAATCTTTATATAATTAAAAGAAGAAAAGGAGGCTGTGTTCTTTTCTCAATTTTTCGATATTTCCATAGTACGGCTGTTTTTCTCCCTTCTTTTGTTTAACTTCGTTGCATAGAGGAAAAATCTAGTATGTGTTTTGTATTTTTCACCTTAATCGACTGAATATAATGCAAATACTCAATGGTGTAAAAAAAAATCACATATTGAAACTCATTTATCTGAATGGTTGTATTTTTAAATATTATGCTCAGATAGACAAGAATGGAAAGAATAATCCTGTCATCAGCCGATAGACAAATTTTATTTACAACTGTAATTTAAAGATTATGTATCGAAATTCATTTGCCTAGCTTTTTCTTTTCAAGCAATCATGTTCAGAAACGTTTTTTTTTTTGGGGGGGGGGGGAGAATAAATGTTTTCGAAAATCTTGAAACTGATTTTTTTTCTTGCTACTATCAAAGAATCTTTTTTTTTCTTTCTACAACTCCAGTAAAAGAATATTTTTAAAAATATTTATTCCATTTAAACCATATTATTTGAATAATATTACTACATAAATTTATTGCCGGGCTTAGGGGTAGCGCATCTTTCCCATGGTCTGGGCGTCCCGGGTTCGAGTCCCGATTAGGGCATGGTTGTTCTTCTAGATTCTATCTGTAAGGTGTGTGATTGTGCCTTTCTGTGAAAAGGTGCTGTGCAAGCGAATGAGATGAGTGAGTAGCAAAAGTCGCACTTTCGGCCCTAGTTCGCGCTACTTCAAAACAAGAGACACTGATTAGCTTAAATCACTGACTACTTCAGCGAGCTGGTCCATGCCAAGTGCCCTAAGAAACAATAACAAATCTATTATTACCCAGATATACGTGTAAGATATGCGATTTTATATTGAAAAAAAAAATACTTCTGCTATTTTATGAGCAAATATTGTGTTCACAATTTCAAAAAATACGCTAAATGACCAAAGTCATGGCTGTGAAATTCAAATAGTTATTTTCTTCAAAATAACACTACTTAAAAGATCATTTGTCTTTAATGTAAACAAAAAAAATGTCGGTATTAATTAATGCATGATGTGTTTATGAATTAAGCTCGAGATTTTTTTAAAAAATATTTTGTATATTGAATTTAATATTTTAACTCCGTCTCTTGTTACTATCCATATTTGCTAAAGTAAATAATAAAAAACTTGTTATTATTCAAATGGTCAAATAAGATATTTAATATTTTAAATCTTTCCTTTTGTTGGTTTATGTGGTTTTCTAAAATGAACCTTATTTCTATTTAATAAAAATGAATTAAATGTGTATTTAATATGAAGCATTCAAATTTTCCATCTTTTTCTTTGTATGTTGCAGGTAGTTGCTGACAGGAAACTTACTTCCATCCGATAAAAAAAATGACGAACACTCACACTCCAGTTCCGCAAACACCCGTTCCAAAATGCAAGGAGAGGATTTGCTGTCCTGGGAAAAAGCTGATTTCTTACTCCTGCAAAGTCTGGTCCATGGTTATTGTCTGCGTGATCCTCATAGCGGCAGCCGCGGTCCTCATGTATTTCCTCCTCAACAAGAACGGTGGAGGCAGACCGGAGAACATACTGTCGCTATCGAAAAAGACAGATTGGTTCCCTGAATGCCCATCTGAACCGATCAAACTCGAAGAACGTTTCGATTGCTATCCAGATCATCCATCTGTGACTAGATCTTCTTGTGAAGCCAGAGGCTGCTGTTATTTAGAAAATTCAGATCCGGTGGAAGATATAGAGGGCAATCGGACGACATCTGTGGAGAAAATGCCTAGTTGTGTTTACCCGAAGAATTACGGATATGTCTCGGAAGGCAAGACGACACCCATTTTCAACGGATTTGTGTTGCCGCTACAGCGAGTGCCAGCTCCTTCCAGATACGGAGATGATATTCAGATAGTTCACATGAAAGTTGAAATGCAAACCAAGTATCGCCTTAGAATCAAGGTGAGTTTTTCATAATTTATATTTTTTTATTCACCAATTTTACTGACGAACTTTTTTACAATTTAATCATGGACAAGCCGACGTCCTGATACAGGGGTAGCACGTCTTCCCCGTGATCTGGGCGTCCTGGGTTCGAGTCCACTTTCGGGTGTGATTGTTTTTATCTGTTCTATCTGTGATATGTTTGAATATACCTCCCTGTAAAAAGGGGATGTGCAAGTGAATGTAATGAGTGAGTAGCTGTTCTGTAGAAGTGATGTCTTTAAGTAATGTGTTGTCCGTAAGCCTCCTGTTATATTTAGTGGTGCACGGGGATTTCTAAATGTTCGATAAAAAATGATGGACAAGTTTCCTTTTCTCATCTTCTATTATATATTTGTGTTGAAAAGCTGCTTTCTGGGTGTAACAAACGAAATCGACAGTTGATGGTTGATTGTATGACTACATTCGGGATGATTTTTTTGAAAACGTTCGAAAATTAAAATATTTTTAAATATTTGCACCAAAAAATTTGAAAAAAAGAACAGTTATAAAACCCAAAATATTCCAGTTAAGCACCAAAAGTGTTTTTTAAAAAAATATATTAAAAAAAATTGAGAAAGGTGGGGTATAAAGTATAAATCTTCTAATTTAGGATATATGATGATTTGCATAAAATTTTTCACCCAGCTTAAGGAATATATTTTCTAATTTTTGAACTAAAAACTAAGCTGTATTTCTATCCACTCTTTAAATATTAGCTTTCAGTCGAAAGCCAATATTATATTCATTTCCATTTTTTTTTCTTTTTTTCACATTGTGAAGCACTGAAACAACTATGAAATATTTCTAGATGAATGGATTACTGTTCCTCTATTTCAAGAAGTGCAGAACATATTGAGAAATGATACCAAATTTGAGCAAAAAATATGTATTAGATTTTTGATGAAGTTTTTTACACGAAAATCTTATCATATTTCACATTTTAGAAAACACCTTAAGATGTAAAAAAGAATTCAAACGTATCTAAAGGCAGCAGTAAAAATGAGTGCAACTTCCCATCAAAAAAATAAACTTAAAAATAAATTCAAACAATTTTATAAAGAAACCTATTTAAATGTGAAAAAATATTATTTAAAAAATTTATGGTTGCGGAAAAAAAAACGATATTTTTTTTATATATTTACCTACATGAAGATTTTTTTTCTTTTTCAGAAATTGTATTCTAAAGGTGGTTCGATCGATTTCGAATGAACAGATTTGTATTAATTAATGGGAGCGAAAGTCATTCGACTGTTAAATATCTAAGCCTTAATCTTTCACAAATGAATCTTAATTTTTTCTACTATAATTATATTCTCTGAGAATTCAAATAAAAAAAGAAATTACTCCAGAAATTTCTTAAAATATAATGAAAATGTTTCAAAGTTTCCTTAATAATCTGCTGGTTAAAACTTCTGAGTCTGTAAGTTTAATGCTGATGTCATTTTACTGGTAACCCACAGAACAGCTGCAAATATTACTCGTTATTACTTTTATTGTCTAAATGAAATTAATTGTCCTAAATTAACCATTTGTAGAGGCCTTGAGCCTCTCTCTTGCTCTAATTTTCTAGTCTCCAGTAATTATAATTTTTTATTGTTTATGACCACGTTTGAAATTATTTCTGTATTTATTCTTTTAAATAAACTTACTTGCTTATGAATTCAAAATAGACCTTTTTATTATTTTGATATAAGGCCTATCGCAACTCTTTTATTTAGTGTCTAAAATCTTTTAATAAATAAACGTTTCTTAAAATGAATAAATCCTAATTTACATTATCAAATTATTATTTCTACTTTGTTTCAAAGTATCGGATTTTTTTGTTCACCAAAGTTATTATAAAACATAAAATATGTAACTACTTCAACATGAAGCCAACAAAAAATAACCCTTTTTAGGTAACATGTTATCTAAATACTAAGCCGTTTATACATGTAATTTTAGTTATGGGTTAATTTCTATATTTAAATGTGCATTAAACACTAAACGAAAAAAAATTTAAAATTTTATTTAAAAAATTGTATTTTTCATGTGATGAATATGAAAAATTTGTATGAAAATAAAATCACCGATATTTAAAAAAAAACTGTTATAAATTGCACCGTCTTAAAAGATTTTTAAGAAATTCTAAAATAAAACGGCTATTTTGCTAAAAATTGCTATATCTATTGCTGATTTTTTTTTTTTTTTTGAAAATTAAATCCAGTGAATAATTTTGATAAAGTAAAATTTCTTAAAGATAGTTATAAAAAAATATACAAAATACAGAAAATCCTACTTAATGTTCCATACCGCTACAAAAAATAATAATAATAATAATAACAGATAATTAAAGGTAAATCATAAGTTAAAAAAGGAATAATATATCTGAGTACAAATCTAAAAAATATTTTTAAAAATTCGTAATAGAATATTATTTAATTCTGTGACAACATTAATTAATTTTTCCTTTTTTATATTTTTCTAAAACTGTTAAGTGGAAAAAATGGTTTGATTGTGATCGTTATCTGTTTTTCATT